>JFGX01000056.1:0-112071 GCA_000729855.1 Epichloe aotearoae
TCTATTTAGCTAACTTCTTTACTAATAGAGGTCTCCCTTATATATTTATTAAGTATATATTATAGCTTAGCTAGCTTAATATCCTTAGTCTAATAAGCCCCCCTTACTAAAGAAAGCTTTTATTTAAAGTAAATAAAAAATATAGTAAATACCTCTCCTACCCCTTATTCTATCTAATTAAGCTTTATTAAGGCTATCTCCTATCTATAAGGGTCTATATATAGGGTTTCTAAATAGCTAAGAAAGGCCTTTAGGTTATAGTTACTAAGGTAGCCTACTTTAAAGTATATAGCTATATAGGCCTAAACCTTAGGTAATAGGTTTTAGTAAATAAATATTTATTAATCCTTTTAGGTCCTAATAAAGTCCTTATTTACCTCTAGTTTATATTATATTAGGAACTTCTAGGTAGTAAATATAATCTTATTACTATTATATAGGTTACCTATTAGGATTAGTTTTTATTAGATTTATAATATTAAGGGTAGTAAACCTAGGCCTAAGGGTAGTATAGTAAAGTCTAGGTTAAGGACTATTAGCTTTATAGGAGTATTTAATAGAAAAGCTAGTTAAGTTACTAGCTCTAGGTTTATATATATATATTATTATAGATTCTTAATTACTCTTACCTACTATTTTAGTATAAGTTAAAGTGTTTTAAACTAGGTATTATAAGTCTCTAGTAGTAATATAGCCTTAGATAGGGGGGTTATAGTCCCTAGATTAGGCTAGTATTCTAGTTAAAGCATGTCTATTAGTTATATTATTATTTCCCTTTTTCTATTATTTAGTAGCCTTCTTTTTTAAACTAAAGGAAGCTTCTTAATTATTAAGGACTAGCCCCTAGGTAACTATAGTAGGGCATTAGTATAATATTAAGAAGCTTAAGAAAGGAAGAAGAAAAAGGGTAGGAAGCTATCCCTAGCGGTGCCCCTTATACCCCCTAGCTACCTTATATTAGCCCCCTTTTTATACCCTAGCTACCCCTATCTGCCTCCCCCTTACGTGTAGTACGGCTTATGCTTAGGCAAAGCCTAAGCCCTTTATAGATAGTACTAGTTACTACTATAGTAGTAAGAAGAAAGTATATAAAGAAAGGCTATAGATTACTTATAGAATTCCTTATATATAGTAGTTAAGCTACTAATTACTTACTAATTTTACTAGAATAAAACACTAGTAACTTACTATATAGAATTCCCTATACTATAGCTAGCTAAAGGACTAGTACTAATATATAGAGTAATATTAAGGCTAGTTATATTTATAGTAAGTAAGTTTATAAATAAAGAGAGCCTAAGGGCTAAATAAACTAGTGCTAGATTAAATTAAGCCTAGTTTAGTAAAGTAGTTTACTAGCTTATAAAATAGTAAAACTTCTAGGATAGGATAAGTATTTTTTTCTTAGTATTTAAGGTCTTTAGAATACTAGGGATAAGAATATAAGTGCCTATAGTAATTTTAGCTTTAAGGTCCTTAAAGGTATATTAAAGTTAGGGATTAGTAAAAAGAAGCCTAGTTAACTAAATATAAGTAATATAATTTTACTAATAAGAAGAATAAGACTCCTTACTTTTAGGGGGGTAATAGTTTAAAACACTAGTAGTAAGGGATTATTTAATATATAGCTTATATAAGCACTAAACTAATATAGAAGTAGTATATTACTTATTATTAGAGTTCCCTTTTATAAGGAACTTACTAATAAAATAGGCTAGGGGTATTATAAGCCTAGTTAGAGGAGTAAAAGGAATAAGTAAATTATAAGGTATATCTAATAAGTAAATAATTAATAGTAGAATAGGATTAATATAATAAATTAAGAAAGTATAATAAAACTATAATATTTAGAGAATATATTATATAAGGGAAGGTAAAGCTATATAAGGGAAATAAGTAAGATATTTATATAGGGGATTTATACCTATATTAGGTAAGTTATAGATAAGTAAGGGTAGGGTAGTTATTATTATAATAAATAGAGGCTAGTAAGGTAAATATATTATATACACTACTAAATAATAGGTAAGGGTAAGGCTAATATTATTATAATAATAAAGAGAGGCTAGGTAAAATATATATTATAGACTTATAAAAATAAGGGGGATTAGCTAAGATATATTATATATACTACTAAATAATAGGTAAGGGGTAGGGCTAATATTATTATAATAATAAAGAGAGGCTAGGTAGAAAATAGGTAAGAAACCTATTAGGAGAAATAAGGGGAAAACCTATAGTTAATAGGTAAGTAAGGGCATATATAAAGGGCTTAGGCTTTACCTAAGTATAAGCTATACTATATATAAGGGGGAGGTAAATAGAGGTAGCTAGGGTATAAAAAGGGGGCTAATATAAGGTAGCTAGGGGGTATAAGGGGTATTACTAGGGATAGCTTCCTGCCCTTTTCTTCTTCCTTTCTTAAGCTTCTTAATATTATACTAACGCCCTACCGTAGTTGCCTAAGGGCTAGTCCTTAACAAAAGTCCCTTTCTATAAGGAACTTACTAATAGAATAGGCTAGGGGCATTATAAGCCTAGTTAGGGGAGCGGAAGGAATAAGTAAATTATAAGGTATATCTAATAAGTAAATAATTAGTAATAGGATAGGATTAATATAATAAATTAAGAAAGTATAATAGGACTATAATATTTAGAGAATATATTATATAAGGGAAGGTAAAGCTATATAAGGAAAATAAGTAAGATATTTATATAGGGGATTTATACCTATATTAGGTAAGTTATAAATAGGTAAGGGTAGGGTGGTTATTATTATAATAAATAAAGGCTAGTAAGGTAAATACGTTATACATACTACTAAATAATAGGTAGGGGTAAGGCTAATATTATTATAATAATAAAGAGAGGCTAGGTAAAATATATATTATAGACTTATAAAAATAAGGGGGATTAGCTAGGATATATTATACGCACTACTAAATAATAGGTAAGGGGTAGGGCTAATATTATTATAATAATAAAGAAGGGCTAGGTAAAAAATAGGTAAGAAACCTATTAGGAGAAATAAGGGGGAGACCTATAGTTAATAAGTAAGTAAGGGTATATATAAAGGGCTTAGGCTTTACCTAAGTATAAGCTATACTATATATAAGAGAGAGGTAGATAGGGGTAGCTAGGGTATAAAAAGGGGGCTAATATAAGGTAGCTAGGGGGTATAAGGGGCACTGCTAGGGATAGCTTCCTGCCCTTTTCTTCTTCCTTTCTTAAGCTTCTTAATATCATACCAACGCCCTACCACAGTTACCTAGGGGCTAGTCCTTAACAGGCTACAAACGCGCAACCCCTTTTGCCTTTAATATCACGGCTTCTAGCTTCTAACTTCTCTTTTAAACACACACAACGTAGCCTAGAATAGATAATCAATGATAATACTATTCTTCAGGCTTATAACCTTATTATATTGAATTCAATACCCTGTGAAACCAACACAAACCCACACTTGCATTTCTCTCACTTAAGAGGCACAAGTCTTAGCAGGAGTTTATATATACACACACCGTACTATTAGTACGTTATATAATGCCAACTTGCCAAGGCACTTACTTTTCTGTTTATTAGCGTCGTGACCATTCCGTGATCAACGGGTGTGTAAACGCACAGCAATGACTAAGCTTAAAATAGAAGAGGTGCATCTATACCTATTTTATAAGGAAAGATATCAAAGTTCACGCGTACCTAGGTACTAGATGCTATATATTTATAACATAAGCTTCCTTTATTAAGACCTTATCCGTTATGGCCTTTGTACATAAAGATTCACTATAATAAAATGCGTAGTATATGTTATATATAACATAGGAACCCCTCCGTTTTTGGTTTAGTTACTACTGCGCATTCAATAACATTATTGCTGCGCGTTTACGTCTCGTGATCAACTGTTGAATTTTTGTTCGGGAGTCGGCCGTCGGTCTGTCGGGTGGCGGAAGTCGGTTGCTCGGTAGGCTGTGAGGGTCCATGGGTCGATGGCGACATTAAAATCTGTCATGAACTTCATCGGCATCGGGCCGCCGCAAATCTGACGACATGAATTTGTAATGTGCGATCTCGCAATCGTCCCCAGTGCTTTTCCTGCCAGCGCTAGTCCGTAGTGATCACGCAATCCTGGAAAAATTGACTGCTCTGCGGGGAATCATGGCATTCAATGAGTTTGCCCCCCCACGTTTGGACTTGGGGACGCCAATTTTTTTCTGGGGCTTTCCTCTCGCCTCTCCGAATACCGCTGCTCATCCAGTCCAATCAGGGGACTCCGAATCTACGTGCACCAACCATGTCGAAGCTCAAGTCGCCGGGGTTGGTTGCCAATTGTCGGAATACTTAGATCTCTTTTAATCTTTCAAAGCCCAAATCCACGATGTCGTTTCTCTTCCGGCAAAGTCAAGGGCCTACCAACGACAGAATGGACACGGCTCATCAGATTTCCATACCTGAAGAGGCTGGTAAGTGCGATGAACACTCAGAAAACTGCAGCCGGCCGCTTATACGGCTTGAGTTCATAAATTATCGATCACTGAATCAAGGCTGACATGTATGTTTTTTTTGGTGCTTTGCTGCAGTGGCCCGAATCGCTTACCTCTCCAGCGATGTCATTGTGTCTGTTCAGGCATCACTGGCGGCCGAATCAGACTTCTCTTCCCATTTGAAGCGATATGCCAGTCGCAAAGATAGCGGCTTGGTTGCTGCCTCGAATGATGCGGTTCCGGTTGTAAGTTGTGTTACAATCATACTCGCTCGATGTCTGCCCGAAGCCAATACCTCATGAAGCCCCTAACAAGAAAGAAGGTGCAATCAATTCGCCACAATGCCGACCCATTGCTCTCAGTGTATACGCCGGTTCGGAATGGCAAACTAGTGTCTGTCACGGCTCCCTCAACTATTCTATTACCTGCCGTCTCCCACTTGTATAGATTGGCCAATTATCCTGTGGTACTACACATCTCGCTGGAGCCAAAGAGACACGCCGACTACTCGACTATTACAGCAGTACGGAATGCGGGCTGGACGTTTTTGCAGTCGGAATCTCTGCAAGAAGCTCAAGACATGGCCATCACAGCTCATGCCGTGGCTATTCGCACTGGGAAAGGCGTTATACATTTTTTTGCGAGCCAAACATCCATCAATGACGCGCCGATAGCTGTTGAAGACGTAAAATTAGTGAGAGAAGTTTTGGACATGGAGAGTGTTCGCCGGTTCCAAGCCGGCTCGATTCCCGCAGCCAGCATTTATACCGACGATGGTCATGTGGCTGTATCTTCAGATCATCCGGAAACAGTTCCGAATGGGCATGATTCTAAGCTCACTACCTTACAATCTCATACTAGCGCCAATGCTTCGAAAGCGACTTCGGCTGGCACCTCAATCAAATCCAGCGAGGCATCCACCCCGACTAACCCGTCTTCTGCGGCAACTACAGTTGAAGCAGTACCTCCCCAGGTGACCTCCGAAGACATCTATACATGTGCTACTCGGGTTTGGTCCCAAATGAAGACAGCACTTGGAAGGGAATACTCTGCGTTCGAGTACACTGGCCCTCCGAAGGCTGATAGCTGTCTACTTATCTTCGGATCGGATACAAGTTCCTTTGCCGAAGCTGTCGACAATGCCAAACCGGATGAAATCTTTGCCAATGTCGGTATTCTTACCCCGCGTTTATATCGCCCCTGGATAGGGTCGAAATTGGTAGACTCCATGCCGAAATCCATCAAGAGAATTGCCGTCTTGGAACAAATTCAGAGAGCAACGACCAAATGGGGCCCTCTTCTAATTGACGTCCTCTCATCTCTCAATCGTGGTCCAGGCGGCATAGCCACAATTGTAGGGTATCAATCAGGATATATCGCTCCCGAGGCAACCACACAGGCGCTCAGAGGTATTGTCCAGAATCTCACTTCCGAAAAGCCCGTTCAAAATCTTGAAGTTGGGACGAAACTGGTTCAGGAGCAATCCAATGCTCATGCCCCGAGTGTTCCACAGCTTGAGACGGCGTATTCGAAAATTCTTGACCAACTTTTTGACAAGAGGGTTTATATCGCCAATGCTCTAGAGTCACAAAATGCTGGTGTTTCCCAGACGATATCTGCAAGTCCAGAATTTGGCTTCGGATCTCTTCTGGCCCGGATAGAACATCGGAGCAAATTTGTAACTGAGGTCAGAGATGCCGCCAGTAGCAGCGAATTCAATTCTGAGGAGCCTAAAAGCCTGCTCGCCCGATGGGCCATGCACTCAGATGACCTGGCGAAGTCGACTGAAATTGTCGATAACCTTCTGCCAGCTTTGGAGGCCGATGGCTCATCTCTAGCGCAAAAGCTCATTTCTCAAAGTGCGTTGTTCCAGAAAGAATCTTTATGGTTAATGGGCTCTGATGCTTGGGCATATGATCTCGGGAACTCTGGTGTTCATCATGTTCTAGCATCTGGGAAAAATGTCAACATGTTGATCATTGATTCAACACCCTACTCCGACAAAGCGGTCGCCGATTCTGATCGAAGGAAGAAGGATATTGGGCTCTACGCCATGAACTTTGGCAACGTTTACGTGGCTTCTACTGCAGTATATAGCTCATACACGCAGGTATTGCAGGCTCTGGTAGAAGCTGATAAGTTCGACGGCCCTTCAGTCGTCTTGGCTTATCTGCCATACTTTGGCGAGACTGATTCGCCTCTGACAGTACTTCAAGAGACCAAGAAGGCAGTTGATGCTGGCTATTGGCCCCTGTACCGGTGGAATCCAGAGAACGAGATTAGAGGTGAAACAAACTTCTCTCTCGACTCCGAGCTCGTGAAACAAGAACTGAAGGCTTTCCTGGCTCGAGACAATCAGCTGACTCAGCTCATGAAGAAGGAGCCTAACTTTGCTGCAAACTTGGCGCAGGATTTCGGAACCGAAGTTCGAGCCCAACAAAAGAGGAAAGCAAAGGATGCGTACAATCAACTGCTCGAAGGTCTTCTCGGCGCGCCATTAACCATTCTTTTCGCATCTGATAATGGTAATGCTGCATCCATTGCTAAACGTCTCGGTAATCGTGGACGGGCTCGTGGTCTGAAGACCACTGTCATGGCTATGGAGGATTATCCTGTAGAAGATCTAGTTCGAGAGGAAAATATTGTCTTCGTCACGTCCACAGCTGGACAGGGAGAGTTTCCTCAAAACGGTCTGCCATTCTGGGATGCCCTTAAAGAAAGTACCGACCTTGACCTTGCAGGAGTCAATTTTTCTGTATTTGGCTTGGGAGACAGGCACTACTGGCCACGCAAGGAGGATAAAATTTACTACAACAAGCCTGCCAAGGATTTGGACAGAGTACTGGGAAATCTTGGTGGCACGCGATTCGTGGACGTTGGCCTTGGAGATGATCAAGATCCTGATGGGTATCAAACTGGGTACCAGGAATGGGAGCCCAAGATTTGGCAAGCGTTGGGTGTTGACAATATCGAGGGTCTACCAGAAGAGCCGCCGCCCATCACAAACGAAGACATCAAAATTGCGTCAAATTATCTACGAGGCACAATCTTGGAGGGACTGCAGGATACATCTACGGGAGCCATCTCTGCATCTGATCAGCAACTTACTAAGTTTCACGGAACATACATGCAGGATGATAGGGATGTTCGTGACGAAAGGAAGGCGCAGGGCCTTGAACCAGCTTACTCCTTCATGATACGTTGCCGACTGCCCGGAGGCGTTGCTACACCGAAGCAATGGGTCCAGATGGACGACATCAGTACTTCACTGGGCAATGAAACCATGAAGCTGACAACCCGGCAAACATTCCAATTTCATGGTGTTGTCAAGGGTAAATTGAAGCCGGCTATGCAGGCTATCAACCGATCCTTGATGACCACGATTGCTGCATGCGGCGACGTCAATCGAAATGTCATGTGTAGTTCGCTGCCCACTCAATCCCACTATCACAAGCAGGTGCATGCTTGTTCTCAAAAGATTAGCGACCATCTTTTGCCATCCACGACAGCCTATCATGAGATTTGGCTCACAGATGACAATGACAAGAAGACCCAAATCGCTGGCGAGGCTGTACAAGACTTCGAGCCCCTGTACGGACCCACGTATCTCCCTCGAAAATTCAAGATTACCATAGCAATACCTCCACACAACGACACTGATGTCTATGCTCATGACATTGGTTTAATTGCAATCAAGAACAAGAACGGAAATCTCGATGGATTCAACGTTCTAGCCGGTGGTGGAATGGGAGCGACGCATAATAACAAGAAAACGTATCCTCAAATTGGACGCATGATGGGATTTTGCAAGGCAGAGGAAGTTCACATTGCTTGTGAAAAGATAATGCTTGTCCAAAGAGATCACGGAGACCGCAAGAACCGCAAGCACGCCCGCCTCAAGTACACAATCGATGACATGGGTGTAGACGTCTTCCGCGGAAAAGTCGAGGAACTCTGGGGAAAGACGTTCGAAAAGGAGCGGCCCTTTGATTTCAAGAGCAATGTCGACACCTTTGGTTGGCAAAAGGATGAAACCGGTCTGAACCACTTCACATTCTTCATTGAGAACGGCCGTGTCGAAGACACTGCGGACTTCCAGATGAAGACAGGCTTGCGCGAAATCGCCAAAATCCACAAAGGTGAATTCCGTCTGACCGGCAACCAGCATCTCATATTGAGCAACGTTGCCGATGAGGATGTTCCTGCGATGAAGTCATTAATGAAGAAGTACAAGCTTGACAATGTCCAGTTCTCCGGCCTCCGCCTCAGTTCTTCAGCCTGCGTTGCCTTTCCTACCTGCGGCTTGGCCATGGCCGAGTCTGAGCGTTACCTTCCTGTTCTCATTTCCAAGCTGGAAGCATGCTTGGAGGAGAACGGCCTGCGACAAGACTCGATTGTCATGCGAATGACCGGCTGTCCCAATGGCTGTGCTAGACCATGGCTTGCCGAGGTGGCGTTTGTCGGCAAGGCATATGGCGCCTACAACATGTACCTGGGCGGCGGCTATCATGGACAGCGTCTGAACAAGCTTTATCGATCCAGCATCAAGGAGGATGAGATCCTGTCCATTCTCAAGCCGCTCTTCAAGCGGTATGCGGTCGAAAGAGAGGACGGCGAGAAATTCGGAGACTTTTGCGTCCGCCTTGGCGTCATTCAAGCCACCACTGACGGTCAAAATTTCCATGACCATGTAAGTTCGCTCAGCCCGAATGATCCCAGAGCACCCCGCGCTTCATACCAGAATGCAAAATACTAACTCTTACAAAACTCAAGGTCGCCGAGGAAGAGTCAGATGAAGATTAATAATCTACGACTTGTGGACGCGAAATAGGAGTAACGTGTGCATTTACTTATGCTTTGGAGGCGAATGTTTCAGGCGTTCTGTAAAATTGCAATACAAAGGCCACGGCTTTGAACCCATATTCAAAAAGAGGTTAAACCATAAACTCGTAGTTGTTACTTACAGCACTCGCTGTATGTATGTATTATTGCTTACACGTGTGCCTAAAGCCTTCTTTTGAATAGGCATCACGACATTGCTCAGTTTGGCGTAATTTTCATCATCTCGTGCACAGACAAAGAGAGAAAAAAACTTATGAAATCACAAGGCGTGAGTGACTGTGACTGTGTATTATGCAACTCGTACAAATAGGGACCAAATGCCAATCATCTACAAAACGCCTCAACTTGCATTTTCCCGCAGACTCGATCATAGAACCAGATTTAACGTCGTAGTCGGATATCAATTAGACGTCTCATCGTACAAACTCACATAAATCAAAGATCAATAGGTAAAGAGACTTGTTTGAAAATAAGTGCTTCCGGATCATGCTTGTCTCACCTCTTGAGGCTGCTTCCCACGCTGCTTCCCACGCTGCTTACTTTCTCGCTGACTTTGCTGCTGAAATTACCCATCCATGGTGGAAGCTTAAAACTCATGCGCACTCGGCCTTCGACAACTATGTTGATCATATTGATGACGGCAAATGTTGTGGAGCCAATTGCGCGGAAGATAGCCAGGGAAGCGACACTCCACAAAATGAAGCGCAAATAGAAATTGTCGCCAATCCCTTTGCTGCTGTAGATCTCTGATATCGCCATGGCAAGCACGGCATTGGCAATCATCCAAGTGAGCACCATGTACGTCCGCACGCTCTTGTAGTAGTCTTCTTGCATCTGGGCTTCGCTAATGGGCGCTACCGGAACGGCAAGGCGATCGCGTAGATTCCGCAGGGCCTCATCGTAGCCGCTGTCGATATCTAGTTGCTCACTTGGCATTTCCAACTCGACTGTTTGACCCTTGCCCACAGCACCGCCCAGATCAGTCTTCATGACATTATCTCCCTTCGTTCCCCAAGTAACGTCATGGGTGTTGCAGAAAGCATACACCTGTAACGTGCAAATGTAGCTCGGTAGAAGCAAGAAATATTGTGCTGCCGAGGTGAACAAATGCCACGGGTCCAGGTATAGAAAAGACATGATAAAATAGAGTCCAGCTGTTGAGATCATCGAGACAATCAGGTTGGTAAAGACATTGTTATCAATTGCAAGGTCGGGGGTTTTGCTCGTGAGTTGTCGAATGACGATGTAGAAGCAAGCAAAGACAGTGTACAACATAATGATGCTGTAAATAATCATGCTAACCAGATACAGCTTCTTGGATCCCTGTGGTCTGTTCCCAAGTGACAGGATAAATTGTGTCGCGATCAACAATACGCATGTGTACCTCAATATATAAAAAATGACGGTTCCAATATTGTGACCGAACGGGTCGACTATTGGGTCGGCAAGACCTCCGGCGATGAAGTAGAATGTGAGATAGAAGTTGGCCAGAGAGAAATATGTGAAAAGGAGCTGGATGAATTGATACACGAACTCAATGTAGAGCAAAATCTTGCGCATAATGGTGTGATCAGTGGAGAGAATTTGACGAAACTGAACCAAGGAGTAAACGGCCGCGAAAAATGCACCATTCAACCAACGTCTCCTTTGGGAGATAAATTCCGGGACGGTGTCTGCAAAAAAAAAATTTGAAAAAAAAAATTATCAGCAGGGCTTTTTCGGGAACAAGCAACAGGTCAAAACTTACCAGGTACATCAGTTTCTCCTGTACATCCCTTTACATATTTGAGCACCCATCTCTCCCCGCGTTTAGCTACAAGTTCCCAGCACAGAATACGATCTTCGGCCAGATACATATTTGCCGTGAAAACATCAGCATGTTGTCCGTGCAGAGTTTCGCCTTTGAAGTATTGGCTAAGGGGACCATGTCCAGTCTCGTCATTCTGAAGAGCGTGATATCTGTAAGCACTCAGCGCACCAGGAAGTACAGTGATGTAGCCAAACACGGATTCCAATGGCTTGTCTAGGATATTTGACATCTTGTACTCGAAGTTTTGCGAGGCAACCAAGGGATTAAGCAAGTTAGAACCAAACTTTCCCTTCATGGCTTTGATCTCACCGCAGGCGCCAGCGACGTTGGAGTCGGTGTCAAACGCCTTCCATAGATGGTAGAGAGAATTGCCTCCCGGGCGGGTTCCGACATCTAACAAGATGCAAACGTTCGGCTTCAGTGCCCTACCAAATGCGTTGAAAAACCAGCGATGGGAGTTCAACTTTCGTAAATTCTTTTCCTTGAGGCAGAAGATCAGTTGACAAGGGACAATGCCCTTTTCAGCGCCCTTGAACTTGAGATCAGAGTCAAGAGAGACCTGTGTCGTGTACTCATACACGTGGGCTTGGACTGCTCTGTTGTTGACGTAGTTTTTGGCGATACCGTCCTGGTAACAACCCATAGCTGCCAAAGCGTCGAGAGTTCGGGGGTTGATCTTCTCACGACCGTCTGATATGATGCATACTACAATCTTTTGCCAGCCATTCTCTCCCCATGTCCTCGAACGCGAGCGGGAGCAAAAATGTGCAATGTTCTTCATGACAGCATGCATAGTCCTTGTAAAACAGAACTCGTCTTCGTTGTACATGGTAACACAAATGAAGAGCTCAGTCTCTCGTGTGGTTCTCCCAATACTTTGCCGCAGCTTATAGCCTCTGTCCACGAAGTCATCGGGATCGCATGTGACTGCGGTGTACCGCATGTGGGTGAACTCTACTTCGTTACGACGAGGTAAAAAGCTGTACAGAATTGTAGGGATCTTGCATTCGAGCACCAGCTCGCCATTGATCAGCTGTACCTCCTTTCTCGACATTTGCGGCGCTCGGACGCCGCGACGTTCTTGCGCTCCGTCAGGGGCAGGGCCGTAGTGCTCTACCTTGTCGTAGTCATCGGCATCCTCATTGAGAGTTTCTTGTGACCCTGACATGTAAGAGTCGTGATGCGCGGGTTGTGGACGAGACTCGTTTAGATCTGATGCGGGGGCGAAAACGTCATCTGCGCCATCGAGGGGAATAGACAATGTGGCATCGTCGGCAAAGGCCTGTGAAGTGCGGGTAGAGTTTGAGAACAGCGGTGCCGGCGGCAGAGGACGGCGTGGGCTGCCTCCATAGCGAGAGGACGGAGTTCCTGGGCGAGGGCTGCCATTGAGATCCGATGGCTCATATGATCCTCTCGATGGTGGCGGTCGTGAGAGGTCTGGCACTCTACCAGAAGGTGTCCACGGCCGATGTGGTGAGCCGCTTTCCCGACTGGCAAAAGTAACGTAACTTGAGTCGGGAGGCGGCATGCTTGGTAACTCGTCGAGCACTGAGACCGATCGAGAGTGTGAGGAGACAACGCTGGGCTGATAGGTTCGCCTGGTTGCTCTGGGACTATGATAAGTACGTTGTGAGCTTTGATTCCTGGTCATTGTGTAGTTGAACAAGGTGAACTCGAAAAACGGCAGGGCTTGTTTTGTATACGATGGCGAGAGATGTCGAGACTGATTTTGAAGGAATGGAAGAAACCAGAATGGAACGAAGCAAGGCAAGGCAGTTGACTCGGTAGTCGATCGGCCGTTGAGGATTACGGAGGATGAAGTTACTCACGAGCTTTCATCGGCAGAGTCCTCAACAGACGTCAGGAGCCGGACAGAGGCCGAGTTCTGACCAGTCGGCGTGTCATGTTCGTCATCATAACTGGGCAAACTGTACTCCGGAGGTCTGGAAGGGGTGCTTGGCCGGTCCATCATGTCAGGTGCAATTTGCGGTGAAAATGTTTTTCTCCCCAATTGTCGTCTGGAATGCAACTATTTCGAGCCGAACAACAAGGCAAAAAAGAGGGCGGGCTGTGGTGGTAAAGTCGAAACACTGGCATGTGCCGGAATTGCGATGCCCACAGGGTCTTTCTTGTCTGCGCGAGGAAGAAGAAGAAGCTGTTTCTTTCTTTGGGTGGAACGAAGGAAGAGGAAGACAGAAGAGCCTGGCCTGCAGTGCAGAGCTGGATCCGATAGATAGTTTGATTGATGATGTAAACAAGGTGGTTAGCCTGGCTGACATTGTGCACAGCGCAGCGCGCAACCCGTCTCCTTCATTGTGTATGGAGCATGTAATGTTGACATTTAGGCGACTGTTGGCCTGGCAACGAGCTGGCGCAGCCATGAGCGCAGCCATGAGCGCAATGCTTCGGACTGGCACAGAAAGAAACTTCAGAAGTACTTATGTACTTAACATGCGTGTGGAGCACACAGAAAGTGACTATCCTCGATTTGGCCAGGTCCAGTTGCACTGCACCTCCCTTCCCCGCGGCCGGCAAAAGCATGGAATTGGGATTGGGTGGGTGTGGGTGGCAGGTTGGGCAGTCGTCACTCATACGGTGATACCACTGATACCCTCAGATTGCCGAAATCATCAACGCAAGCCCTTTCACACACACCCTCGCGCCCCCCCTCGTGCCCTCCCTCGTGGCCCCCTCGCTTGATGGGTACTGACTGACTCGTATCAACTTTTGCGGAGGCATTTTCAAGAGGAAGAAAAATTACCATTTGCCGCCTGCCCCGTCGTCGGTCCGGCGGACGACGAATCATATCAAGCTCCCGCTTGGACAAGCTTAATTTCTCCACGGGGAAAACCAAGCCACCAATTCTATGTCTCAGACCGCGGCCCGTTGAATCCAAGTGCTTCTTGGCGAAGATGTGCCCAACTTGCAAAGAAAGTGATGGATAGAGGGACAAAGATCGAGGAGGGGTACAAATACCTAGGAATCAGCATTGCAAAAGACGCTTCATCTCGTGGTTTCTGTCTTTCTTGGCAATCAGTACCAGTAGCCTGACCATCGTCTCGTGCCGCACGTTTGCCGTTGCCCGTTGCCAACACTGTACATTTATTGCTGTCACGTGGGCAATCTCGACATGATGTTTCGATGCAGGAATATCCCCGTGTTCCTGCTTGGGGCGCTACAGCTTGCAGGCGTCTGTATCGCATCCAAGCGCGCTTCCACCGCCCTGCAAGCAACTCAAACCTCGATTGCTGGTCCTTTGGTGGGCGACCAGGTCCCGTCTGGCATCCCTGTGGTTGGTGATTATGCGGGCCAGTATCGGCCACAGGTTCACTTCTCACCCCCCCAACACTTCATGAACGACCCAAATGGCATGTTTCGAGATGCCGATGGGACCTGGCACCTGTACTATCAATACAATCCTACAGCAAATGTGGCTGGCAACCAGCATTGGGGCCATGCCACATCGCAAGACTTGTACCATTGGATCAACCAGCCAATTGCGTTATTCCCACCCGAAGATAATGTCTTCATCTTCTCCGGCAGTGCTGTCGTGGACAGGAACAACACATCTGGGTTCTTCCCCAACCAGACCAATGGTGTCGTAGCCATCTACGTGAGTTGCACAGACCCATGGCCATATCTATTGAACAAGAATCGTGCGCGCTGACCTCTTCATCAAGACGTTGGCCAAGTATGGCAGCGACGGCAGCCCTGGCCCTCAAACACAAGCAATCGCATATTCTCACGATGGAGGCTTCCACTTTACTCCCTATGAGCGCAACCCCGTCATTGCTAGCAACTCATCGCAATTTCGTGATCCAAAGGTCTTCTGGTACGAAGATCATTGGGCAATGGTCGTTGCTTATACGCAGGAGTTCGTCCTTGGCATATACACGTCACCGAACCTGATCGATTGGACTCATGCCAGCAATTTTTCTCATCATGGCCTCCTTGGCCTTCAATGGGAATGCCCCAATCTGGTGCGCATGCCATATTATGGTCGAGACGGACAGAAACAAGCCGACATGTGGCTTCTAGCCATCAGTATCAACCCCGGTGCTCCCGTTGGCGGCTCCATCACAGAATACTATCCGGGAACCTTCAACGGAACGCACTTTGAGGCGGTCGATTCTGTTGCACGGATCGCAGATTTTGGCAAAGACAACTACGCAGGACAATTCTTCCACGGCCTGTCCGAAGAGGAAGATCCTGTCTTCATTGCATGGGCCTCTAATTGGCAGTACGGGCAGGCAGTGCCCACTGCTCGGGAGAACTGGCGAAGCGCAATGAGTCTGCCGCGGCAAAGCCATCTGACAAAGGCAGACCGCGTAGGTTGGAAATGGGTTGTTCGTCCGTACGATCTCTCACCCGTCATAGGAGAGACTCTGGCTTTCAATGAGAGCCAAACGAATGGAACAACCATGGTGGATTTTTCAGAGGTGGAATCGAATGCTGTGTATTGGGAGGCAAATGTGACTGGAATACCAGAACAGGGAGTTCCAGCAACGGCCACCTTGAACTTTACCTTCCTCAGCCCCGTTACAGGCGAGAACATCAGAGGAGGCTATTACTTTAGTGGTGACGTGCCATTCTATCTTGACAGAAGCGGCGTCAGAGGCTTTGATAATGTCTTCTTCACAGACAAGTTTTCTACCAACAGCTTGCCTCATAACGGGTCGTGGTCGATGAGCGGCGTACTGGACCGCTCAATAGTGGAAGTCTTTCTCAATGGCGGCGTGGACAGCGCCACCAGCACTTTCTACTCTACACAGCCGTTGACTCGCATGACCCTCAGCACATCAGACTTGCCGAAGGGCATGCGTGTCAGCGTTCGCGTCAACGCCTTGAAGAGTGCTTGGAAAAATGTGACGAATAAAGACGGCTTAGTACACGGCAACCAGTCAGTGAAGGCGACCTCATCGGGAAATATTCGACGCTTACCGCGGCTAGACTGAAGGATCAAAGAGCTCTGGTAATACGCATGGCATGACGGGTAACAACAAGCGCAAGGAAGCTTGATCAGATCATATTCCGCTTCATTGAATCCATTCATTTCGCCAAGGTGCATGCGATAATATCAACACCTTTTTTTTTTCTCCATTTTTAAAGGTGTTACTGTATAGAGCTTATGAGTCATGACGGCCGTAGAAGATAAGCACCAATGACAGCACGGCCTCTCGGACAATGTCGCATTAATCCCGGCTGCCACATTCATTAAAGTTTACGCGCACCCGGACAACGACTGCGCCAAGGCGGGCTGCCGACACAGCCTCAGTGCCCTGTGGTGGCGGGCGGAATTAAAGGGCCGCGTCAACAAGAAGCCCCCCCCCTTCTCTGTTGTTGTCGTCGAATTCAGGATTGATCGTCAATATACTCCGTACAAGGCCAAGCTGTTCCCCTGATTTACCACATGTAGACTTGACATGGCATGGTCTCATCATCTCATCATCTCATCATATAAACGAACTGATGTCAAGTTTTGTGATGAAACAAGGAACAAAAACGCCCATCTTGGCACTCACCTGGAACGCCTGCTTTCGCCCCCTTCCTTCTTCCTTTCTCTTTTTGTGCTTTCCCACGTCACTCGCTCAACTATTGAACCAACCTTGCGTTGATTTTCGTTCTTTTCGTTGATCCTAGTTTCTCCCTCCCCTTGGCTTTCTCACAAATAATCGCAATGGCGCCGTCGATTACCCTCGCGGCGTCCATGGGCTCGCTCGCCCACAGAGATCTGCAGAATCCCACACACACACAGCAAGTTACTTTGGGGGTCGTCGCTGCCTACGCAGTCGCGATTGCGATTCTCTGGAACGTTCCGTATCTAAAAATGATACTCTGGCCTTTCAAGGTATGTATTGAATCCAACAAATAAGCGATCTATCGCCTCTTTGGTTTTTTTTTGGTTTTTTTGGTTTTTTTCAAAAGCATCTCTTGCTGAAAACTCCTTCTTCTTCAGATGCTTGTCATTGCATTTCACGAGTTTGGCCATGCCATTACCGCCGTGCTCACGGGCGGCAAAGTCGAGTCCATCAGTCTTGACCCAAATGAAGGAGGCGTCACTCGCATGCGTGGCGGAATCAGTGCCATCACCCTGCCTGCAGGTTACTTGGGCTCGTCGATAATTGGAGCTCTCCTGACCTTTTGTGGCTTCAACATTGTGGCCTCCAAAGTCGCCAGCATCGTTCTGGCGGTGTGCTTCTTGCTAACGCTGTGGTGGGGAAAACGCGACTGGTTGACGATCCTCACTGTTCTCTTGGCAGTTGGGCTTCTCATTGCTTGCTGGTTCATCGTTCACGCCCAGGCCCTGCGATTCGTCGTCCTCTTCATCGGCGTCATGTCCTCATTGTACAGTGTGTGGGACATTTGCGACGATCTGATCCTCCGAAAAGTCAACTCATCCGATGCCAGTGTCTTTGCCAAGCGATACGGCGGGTCTTCTCAATGCTGGGGAGTTATTTGGTCCATAATATCGGTCCTCATCATGGCTGTCGGGATTGTGGCGGGACTGGCTGCTTTCTCCCAATCATTTGAGCAACAGCAGCAGGATTCCCAGCACTTTATTCCGACTTGATGACCGGCCACGAGTCAATCATGTGAAGTTTTGCGAATCGACTTGTCAAGACTCACGTCTTTCTGTCAAACTGTATCCTCTCCCTCTTGTGCCCCCCCTCCGCGGGTTTCCACCTCTTGTCCGTCATCTTCTCGACGACGTGCAAGAATCATGGCCCCCGCAAGATGCCTCTCACTAAAGGACATTGCAACGGAGTTAACGTGTGTAATTTAAATGATACCCGGGACTAGCATGATCTATTCTTCAACTATCCTTCGGAATAGAAGGTCCGTCATTAGCAAGCTCTCAAACAAGCTCTCTAGAACCCTTACGTTAATAGGCTTGTTGAGAGGCTTGTTAGTACATAAGCTCTTTAGCAGGTTCTTTAAATCCCCTGTACTAACAGGCTTATTATGTAAATCCACTATTTTTAATAAGTTCCCTTCAATAATGATTTAGCGAGTTACCTATGTAGATAGATGATGGTAATCAGCCCAGGCGGATACCGACGCGTTTCCTACGCCTATGATGCCAATCGATGCCATAAGGATCTCGTGTGGAACTATATGATGACAAAGTCGAGGCCGACGGAAAGACGCACTGCGGCGCAGCAGCTCAGGAAGGGAGAACTTCTCGCCACCGGCAGCGTCCCATTGCGCTACGGAGAGCTTGGCACCAAACACGGGCGGGCAGGTTGCTTGTGCTTAACTTGAGCGCGAAATCGAACGCGTTAATGACGTACGGCTAATGACGGCGGACCGACTCGCTCCCAGGCGGATCAGGCAGCTTTTCAGGCATCGTCGGGTATTGATACGTAGCGCTGCCAAGAATCAGGGTGATTGTTTTGCCATGTATGCGAAAGTTTGATCGTTAGAAATTGATCACATCCCACGAGTCACGACTCGATCTTTGGGCACTTGAGAAGGTTGGGATGATCGGGGGAAAAAAAAAAGTCGTCACAATGATCCTTTTTGCTAGTCTGAAAAAAAAACACCGTGCCTGTTCATGGCAGAGTTTGCCGGACCCGCGAACGCCGCATGCCCCGAGCCATTTCTATTATTTCCGTTTCGAATGTGTAACAGCCGTATAACACACGAAAAGGAAAGGTGCTGGCTGCATTTACCAACGTCCTCTGCGTCCTCTCCCCCCACTGAAGCCACCTCGGCCACCGCCACCCGCAGACATACCCTGATCATACCCATAACCCCCTTGGTTGCCGCCAAATCCCCCTCCAAAGTTCTGTGCTTGATTCCCTTGTGCCCCAGGGCCGGTGCTGCCGTTCTGCATTCCCGAGAACATGGCACTCATTTGGCTGGGATCCATCTGGGAAGGATCCATGCCGGATGCCATCATCTGTTGCATCATGGCTTGCATCTCAGGTGGCATTCCGTCCATGCCAGGCATAGCCGCGCCGCCTCCACTGCCGCCTCCTGGCATGCCCATGCCCCCCATCATCATCATGCTGTTGAAGTCCTCCATCATCTTCTTATTGTTCGTTGCGAACGAGTCGGCGCCAAACTCCGCCCGGGTGCTCTCTTGCTTCGCGGCATACAAGGCCCAGGTGAATTCATCGAAGCCATAGTTGAAGTAGTCGCTGATGTCAGTTCCTGGCTTTCTCCATGGCTTCTCATTATCTGCCAGATCTATAACTCCATGTCAACATATAACGGTTTGCATCGCCCCTTCTCGCCTCCCTCCGTACGGAGATTCGATGTAGGTCCTACCTTCGTCAATGTTAATTTGGGTAATGGGTTTTCCTGTGCCGGGGTATACTGGGTTCGCATTGATGTCTATCGTAGACCTAGACGCTGCCGCGGATGCTTGATCCGCACTAGGCGCCGCAATGTTGGTTGTCCCGTTTGCAGATCTGGATTCCTCTTCCTTCTTTGCGGGCGCTGGTTTTGACGTCGAATCGCCCGAAGTCGACCGCTGGGGAATATTTCGGATATCGCTGTACTTGGATTGGCTGTACGAGAGGGAATCAGCCGAGGCGCAATGGAACTGCTGGATAGTGTGTAAAATGCTCTGCTCACGTTGGAGGCGCAGCGGTTGTGCCGTCTTTGCGCTCGGTGATAATGTCAATGTCCTGGTGCACCAACGCCTGGTCAGTAACATGACGAAAACGGGATGCTGCAGGCAACGCAGGCAACGCAGGCAACGCGTACAGAGTCATCGTCGTCTTCGTCCATGGCGCCGCCCTCGTCCTCCTCCTCGCCCTCTTCTAGCTCCTCTGTCTTGGCAACAGCTGGGTTTTTGTCGCTCTGCTCAACTTTGGGCTCCTCTGGCTCGTAGAGGTCGTCTCCCTCATCCATTTCCATTTCGTGTTCCGACATATCTGAACTCATTTCGCGCGCGGCAATGTATGTGTGTAAAGACAATGCAAACGTCGTTGTTTTGGAGAATTCAATTTGAATGAAACAAAGGACGTTACAATTTTGATTGTCGGCCGGGCTAAAGCCGGAGGCAATCAATCGGTGCTCCAGAATGGCTTGCTGACGTGAATCCCAAGCTCAAGCTCAAGCTCAAGTTGAGCCGGCGATTTCCCGCTCGTTGCAAGTGATAGCTCCCTTTGACCTTGACCCACCAGACAAGACTCGCAAAAAGTCGGGTTCCGAGCTTAGACGCGCCCTCGTCTAACTTTCCAAATGTCTCTTGCACGTTCAGCTAGTGTACCGGGTGGTCTCACGATCAATACTGGCGCTGCTAATTCATTGTAAGTATTGCGCCTCTATTAGTCCAACGCTGCTCACTTACACTTGTATTTCTTCTTGTTCTGCGGCTGGGGTCAGCAACTGGAGATTGGGCTCGAAGCTTGCATGCAAATTGAATGCTGACCAAAAGCCACGCCAGAACCTCATCGACAGCACAACCAGGGGCCTCAGCTGGACTTTTTGGCTCTGGGAGCGCTTCTTCCAACCCGACCAATTCTACTACCGGCGCAATGGCGACAACAGGAGGAGGCTTGTTCGGCGGCACGCAGCCTAAACCAAGTACCGGCTTGTTTGGTTCGTCGACAACGCCTGCCGCGGCGCCCTCTCAACCTGGCACGACAGGAGGACTGTTTGGAGGAAATGCGAACAGCCAGGCCCAACAAGGGGGGGCAGCCAGTGGCGGACTCTTTGGCGGCGCTTCCAATCAACAACAAACTCAGCAGTCATCCGGTGGAGGACTATTCGGGGGAAACACGACTGCGCAGCCGCAGCAACAGCAGCAACCACAGCAGGCCGGCGGTGGTCTGTTCGGCACATACACAGCGAATCCCCAAACGTCTAACACGGGCGGAAGTCTTTTTGGTCAAACACAGTCGAAGCCTTCAGGCGGATTGTTGTGAGTGCCTCCACAGCGTCTCCAGTGCATCAAGACAAGCTAACTATCGGCGTTCCTTTTTCATCTTCGATCAGCGGTCAAACTCAACCACAGCCAGCTCAGTCTACGTCACAAGTACCAGCCGTACAGATCAACTACGATAACTTGCGTCCTCGTACTCGTTTCGACGATCTTGCAAAACCTGTTCAGGATGAGATCGCACTTATCGATAAAGGCATCCAGCGGGTGATCAAAATGAAGGACGAAATTGGAGAATTCATACCCCAGCATGAGAGGGATATTGAACAGCTTGGCAGAGATGTCAAGTTTGTGGAAACCAAGTTCAAGACTGTCCAGGTTGCTCTCAACCGAAACATCCAAACAGTCAAGGTGCTGCAAGACCTGACCAAAAAAAGCATTGCAGACGCACAGCTCTCATTCAAAGCAACGGACAACTTGAAGTTGCCCACACACTACCATCAAACGGGACTTTTCGCCGGCCCAACTCCCTCCGCCGACTCGAACGGGACAGACACTGCTGCGGCCCACGCCAGCGCACAGGATCTCATCACCTACTTCAACCGCATATGCGACGACATTGAAAAATACAAGAAACGATTAGACGAATATCGCCTCGAGATTGAAAGAGATATGCCCGGTGTTGAAAATGGCTTGTATGAGCAAATCCGAACCTTGCGGGACAGAAACAACGCTACGGCCGGGATGGCTGTACAAGATCAGCTCGGACAGGTGCTCTCTGCCCTCAGGGAGACAGGAAATGCTATTGTTGCCCAAGCAGGCCAAATCGCTGACACCCGCGAGAGACTGTCGAGATTGCAGGCAGGAATACTAGACAGTGGTGTTTATGCCATGGGTATGACGAGCTGATGCATCATACTCCACGCTCAATCGCGACTTGGCAAGGCACAGCAAGTAGCTGTTGAGCTTCCCGAAACAAATGGCTACTCGACTTTCGATGCCAGTGAAACCAAACCTGCAACTACGCTGCGCCGGTCAGTATAACTGGGTCCCAACTGGTAGATCCCTAAAGTCAGACAATTGTGTAAATTATGTCGAAGGGGGGGGAAATGCTACTTTTCTTGTGGTAGAGACATCCATGGCGTTTGGCGAACAAGGGCGTTTCTGAATGAAGGCGAGATGACAACTTCCCTACTTTCTCTTCTTCACGATGGGAGTTCTTGTAAAAGACCCCTTTTTTGGATTCATGTGTAGATGATACTGCCAGAGACATGCAACAAAGTTGTGAAACAATTGACCCCTCAAGGTTGAAAAACAAAATTTGACATGCTCCTGTTGCGCCAACAAGACCCGACACATGCTGTGGTTGGTAATTGGGTAATTGAAAAAGGCGTGCAACATTGCGAAGCTGCAGCATAGTCCATTCCATGTCGTGTGCTTTTTGAGCTCCTATGACGGAAATTTGCGCCAATCGACTTGCCAATAAGCTCGTGCTAATACGTCGGTTCGCCGTCATCTCCATCACCATAGTCATCGCCCATTTCATCGCCATTGTCGAAGTAATTCTCAGCATCGTAATCACCCGCGTCTTCATCATCATAGACTTCATCCTCTTCCTCTTCCTCCAAGCCCTCTTCATCTTCCAACTCGGCGGCCTCGTCACCTTCATCATCGCCCATCGCCTCGAGTCTCTCCAAAATGTTCTTGCCAGTGCCTCCCGTGCCTTCTTCGTCGTCGCCCCCATCTAATGATGGCATTCCGAACGCTTCCTCGGCGTTCGGCAAGGCGCTGATTTTGCTCAGTTCTAGCCTGCGTTTCTTGCGGACGCCCGCCCCATCTCCGGGCTCAACCGTGTCTAGAAGCTCGGCCGGAAACATCTCGCGACATACCGGGCGTGCAGACCAGTCAGGGAGCGCTCGCTCCTCACGAACAAACTTCTCCGAGTATGTAGGCATGGCAGTGAACGGGTCCACTGTCGACTTGTTCTTGAGTCCGAATCGGGCATTCATTTGCGATTGACCGTACATTTTCCTGGGAGCTGTCGGGTCGAGGGAAGACGTTCTTCTGGACGTGTATAGAGGCGACGAGTGTATCTGGTGTCGTAATAGGAGAAAATGTTGGACAGAGCTGATCTCGGAAGCGGACAAATCCCGTGGACTTGGCACAGCGTAAGGCTACACCGAATTTTCAAAAAAGGTTGCATGGTACTAGACATTAGACGACCGACGCTGAGCAAGGGCTGCGAATTGCTGGAGGGAAGGGTCGACATACTGGGAACAATTCAGATGGTCTGGCATCGGGCTCGTCGCCAGTGTCCCAAGGTACATTGGGTCGTCCTCCGCCTCTCGCTCCTCCTCTTCCTCCCCGACCGCCGCGTCCGCCTCTGGACATTGCAAAAGTCGTGTGCTTTGCGCTGGGCTCGTGGTGGCGCTGCGCCGCCAATCGCGGTGGCAGAAAAAGAAGTCGATCCGAGTCCGACCTCGTGATAATGAGCAGGAAAAGCTCTAATGAAGTTCGAGTCAAAGTAGCGTTGGTGGGGGCGGAATTGGATTCGTTGTGGCAGGCACATGGGCGTCCGTGTCCGCGCCTACCATACGATTTACGATTTACGATTGGGCCCGTCTGCCTGATGCAGGCGCCACCATGCCTCGCATGGCATAATAAATAGCTCCCGGGACAATTCCACAATGCCCTTCATTATCACACTTTGAGCAAGCTCTCGAGCCGCAATCCTTCTCCAATATTCTTGCGGAACATAGGTTCCTCCATGAACTCAAGGACGATTCCAAAACACAGCATGGACAACGTTCCAATATCTGGACTTTCCGAACTGCAGGCTCATCTGCAGCAGCTAGTCAAGGATCCTTCTATACCATTTAAAGTAAAGCTTTTAGACGATGTAGAACTGCAGCTCACTGGTAAGTCATTCATTCATTCATTCATCTGACGTTGATGAACTGAGCTCAGAGGATAATATCCCTCCCCTGCTTCCAACACTGTTGCCGCTCTCGGCCGAAACTCTCAAAACAACGACACAAGATCCGACACCTTTGCTATCTTTGACGACGAAACTGCTCTCGCCGTTGTCATTTACTCGGGCGCTCACCATCGCCGATCCACCTTCTTTGTTGGCGGCCCTACGGTCGCCTCTCGCTGGAGCGAACCTTCTTGCTTTGACCATCGTCAGGAAAGCTGCCGATTCTCCCTCTGATGCTTCTATTCTGAGTACCCTTCCCCAAGTTGTGGGGGCTGTCGTCAGGTGCTGGCTAGCAAGTGAAGACGTGGGCGTGGGAGAGTGTGCCGCCAGAGTTCTCGGAGACTTGCTTGAAACTGACTGCCCGACCCTCGATAATGGCATCGATGATGCCAGCTCAGAGACTGGCTCCAACAGCAACGAAATCGTGAAGCGTCGAGCCGTTGGTCATGGTCGGCTATGGCAGCTTCTTCTATTGAGCCGCCCTAATCTCAGTCTCATCCAACAGCATTGTTCTTTTGTTGAACCGAGGGAACAAGCTCCGCCTCGATCCGCCCGCCAAGTCACCATCTCGCAAGGTCGTTTGCTTCGAATCTTGCCGCGGCTCTGCACACTTAACATTGCTGCCCTGAGCCGTCCAGTCTTTCCTGACCTTTTCGTCTCGCCAGTTGCCGATGCAAGCGGTCCGGGGCAAGGGTTACTTCAATGGGCTGCTCTTGGAATGGTGGATAAATCGGACGTCTTGATGCGTCTGAACCTCGTCGATTTCTTTGAGACTTTGGTGAGCGTCATGCGAGTATCGAAACGGTCCCCGGCGCTGGATACGTTCATCGGAAAGTTGGTAAAGGCTGCACTTCAATTTGATGATGAGTTAGACACTGCTCTCAAGACGTTGCCAGACCGAACCGTTGAAGAAGAGGCTGAGTCGCTACGAAAGTACATTGCTAGTCTCCTTTGATCAGCTCAAACCTTCAACTTCTTGCTATATTTACATGCTTGACGTGCAACTCCAGACTTCAACAATTAGCACTACTAGTACGTGTTGAGAAGCCTGATTGATTGTATGATGTATGTTCAATTTTGTCATGGTAGACTTAGTGGACACATGAGTACGCCGTGAGAGTTGCAAGATGACTCAAGTTGGTCAAGTTTGGGACGAAAACGATGCTAGTTCAGTCCAAAATATATCCGCGGCTATCAGGAGTGCAGAAGTGAAATCGTGTTAATCCATCTTCCGTCACAACGCCATGTCCCGTAAGATCTAACAAAGATTGGCTAAATTTTACAACATCTTCATCGTGGATGCGTCCTGTCCTCCGCCAGCCCCCTCCGGGCCATTACTGGCAATACTCCCTCGTCTCTTCTCGCCAATTTTTGTCATTTGAGCTATGCCGAGACCAACCTCACCTACGCGTCGAAGAATGACGAGCAAGGCCCCCCGTAGTTCTGGACCTAGATCCTTGGCCAATAGATCGACCGCCAGTGGATAAAACTCGGCAATGTGCGATTTGAAGGCATCCTCGGGGAATGTTGCAAAGCCCTCCAGCACATCAACAACGACAGGTCGCCATGCCATGATGTTCCTATGTTGAGACTCTTCCGCCAGAGCGGAATATCCCTGCATGATGTCTTTACACAGGGGGACAAGAGCCGCCTCGATATCTGGGCGGCTCTCAAGTCTCTCGGGTGCATTATCCGCGAACATTCGAAATAGGATAGACACATAGGTTGCTGCGGAGCCACTTTCTTGTTTGAGCAAGTTGGGAGGTTGCTTCATGAAGCCTTCCCTCCACAACTTCATGCGAAGATCTTTGTCTTCGTTGAAGCGCCGGGCAAATTGGAAGGATCTCTTGAGCAAGGCCATTAATCGGAGGAGCTCCGTTGACGGTATGTGTGTATAAACAGTGTCGTTGCTGAAGAGCTCACTGACCGTTTCAATCATGAGTAACTGCAGAACACATCGTGATATGATTCTGTTGAAGAAGCGACGCCTAGCTGCGGTGACGACTACGGGTTGCTGTTGGAGGCTTGATGATGGTTTGAATTCTTCCAATGGCTGACCGGCAATACCACCTGGGGCTTCGATATCATCGTCCAAAGGCCTGGGCGACGGTCGGCGTGGAATGGGATCGCTTTCAGATACAGACGTGTTGTCGTCAGTGCCATTTATTTTCAGCGACTTCTCATCTACGGGGAGGATTTCGGAGGTAGGGCTGAGAGCCCCAGAGAAATCGAAACCATTAGACGGCAGGGCTAGAGAGCCTCCTGAGCCCAAGTTCGTGGCCGTGAACAGCTGATATGCTGTGGTGCGCTCGAAAAGCTCGCAGAAGGCGCTCACTATCTTCGTCCAGTGTTCCGGGTTGAATTTCGTGACGTTCTTCAGAATGAGCTGCTGCAAGCAATTGCTTCCGATTCGTGAAATGGTGTCATTTTCTTGGCAGATGCAGAGCGCCAGCAATTCGAGAAATCGGTCCAGCATGTATTCGAGCGATTCGAAGTAGTGGGTAAAGAGCTGGATCATGTTGCGCAGAGCTTGGATCATGGTGGTGGACAGCCACACCGAAAGTTCCTCGTGATTGAGAACATTCGTCATTTCTGGCCGCGATCGCAAGACCATGAATATGGGGTAAAGTTGCTGTCGCCAAAGAATGTCCCAGAAATCCAGGGTGAAGTCGCCCCCGTATTGGATGAGAGCCGCGAAAAAGTATTCAAGTGCGTTGGACCTCACTTCCAGGTCCTCGCCGGTCATGAGCACATCATGGAACGCGAATAAGACCGGGAACCAGAAACTTTCCTCAATAGACGTCTTCGGCTGTGTTTTCTTAGCAGTCTCTGGCGTCTTGCCTTGGGTTTCGGTCTTGGTCCCTGTCTGGCCTTTGCTGTATGTCTGCGACAGTGGGCATTCAGGGGTTTTCAACATCGCAGGAATGGTAGATTTCAAGAGCTCCAATGCTGCGAGGCTCTTCTTCTGGAACTTCAGGTTCTTCGAAAATTCTGTGAGACAAACAATCAGGTCCGTAAACGCGCCCTGAGATATGACCACTCCGAACTTGGTCTTGTAAACTAAGTTTACATTCTCGTAAGCGAGATTCACAATGCTCTCGTGGGGCTCTCTTGCAGCTACTGTGAATACACCAAACATGGTCCTCCAGCCTGAGCGGATGTTATCCCCTCGCGCTTGAATCATTTGGATTAGACAGCGTAGGACAAGATCTTTGACGGTGACGTTTTGAGAATTTGCAAGCACGTGCTCGAAAGGTTTCAGAAAATCTTTCTGGAATTTGAAACCTGCTAATTCCTCGATCTCCATGAAACGCATGGACAGTTGGCGCAACGAATCAAGCGCGAAGAAGACGATATTCATGTTGTTGTGGCACCCAACCTGGTTAAAGTGCTCTCCAAGAACACCCCAAATATTACTCCACTCGAATCTGACACGTTTCATATTGTAGTAACTGATCTCAACAATCTTCTGGAGACTGTATGTTCTGGGCGATTCATTGGATCCCGACACTTTGATCTCGTCCCAGCTCACTTCGGTGAGAGCATTGGCGAAATGAACCATAGCTTCGCCTGAAAGGTTGGCAGTGTTGGAGAAAATTCGGTCCACGCTGCGGATAAAATCATCCGAGCGACTTTCCAGTGCAATCTCGTTGGAGAACCCTCTCGGACCAGTTCCAGACCGCTGCCTTGTTTTCTGACGAGACTGGGTCGATGATCGAGAGTCAGTAGTGTCGGTCCTTGATGGTGGCATAAAGCGAGCCTGCGACACATCCGGTATAGTGCTTTCATCCACGCCTCCAGTAATGAGTTGCAATCGGTCAAGCTGGCTGATACACAAGAGAACGTCCTTCCATGATTCACGCAGCAGATCTCCCTCAGTTTGTCCCAAGTCTAGAATTACTTTCAGGGCCTCAATGTTCTTTGCTTGCATGTCATGAGGGTTATTCAGATTGGTTGTATTTCTCAGAGCTGAAATAAATGCCTCCCTTGGGGTGGACAGTTCAAAGAGGCAGGCAATCTTCGTCGCAAGTTTCATACCCTCCAAGCATAGTTTGTTGACTTCAATATTGTGTGATTTTTGAATTTGGCTAGACAGGGCCGAGAAGAACGACATCCATGTGACATCAAACATGGACCCAACGTGCTTGAAGGAAGTAGCGGGTATGAATTTTGGGCCTGCCCTGGCAGCATTTCTGCGTTGACTCTTGAACAGATTTTTGAACAACTGCTCTGACCGTAATGAGATTTCTTCAGACTGTTGCACGTATGCCTCACGCTGGAGATCTCGTCCAACATTGGAAAAGGCTTGCCCAAGACCGGCCGCAAGACCACTGGGCTGAACTGTCAGCGCGCCGGCTGCCGCGGCCGCTTCTCGTTCGCTTGTGAGAACGATCTCATGGCTCGCAATCTCATCGTAGATACCAATCAGGTATTCGTCGGGAAGATCAGCATTGTCGTTGATGCCTCTGTTGTTCTTGATGAATTCCTCTTTGCTCATTCGCTTGGCAATCTTGCTGCTATGCTGATCGGTGTTGAGCATAATGACGGAATAAGCTAGGACATAGGCTGTATCCGCGTTGGCAAAAGCGTTGGGATTGCCCATGACATAACGCTCTGCGAACTTGAGCATGAAGCGATCAATCTTTTGAGCTTCGCCCGGTAGGCGGAATGATTGTAGAAACTGGCGCAAAGCATCAACAAATCGTTTCTTTGTGAAATCCATGGCATCAACAAACGCATGCATAGTATCGATATTGTGTTGGTCCCCTTCTCCCAAATATTCGCCGATTTGAGCCTTGTCAAGTTTCTCTTCCTTCAAAAGAAAGTCGGCAATATCAGCAGGACTCTCGCTGTTGATGAAGCCGTGACGTATCAGAAGCTTGATGCCCTTCTTAGGCTTGAAGTTGAACTGCCTGATGGCATTTGTGAGAGCTGTCTTGCGAGCCTTTTCCTTTTCGAGCTGATCTGGGTCGTCGTCCACAACGGGCGTAGATGGGGGCAACGGTGTCTCCAATCGAGACGCACTGTCACTCAATGTTGGGTCAATAGACGGTCGTAATTCATCAAGCGACGCTTTAAAATCTCCATCGGCTCGAAGCACATCTCCGCCGTCGGATCGAACAGAAGCGGACCAGTTAAGCAAGGATCGGAGAGTTTCGACCAAGGCTTCGAGAGAGAGACGCTTCATGGCGTACTCCTTGGGGTATTCTGGCTCATTGTCCTGCGGAGGAATGATATGGGCAACTGTCAGTGGTGGCGGCAGTATGCCTTTCAGCTGCCATTCGCCGGCTGCAGGAGTCTTGGCTCTCGCCTCCTCATAGGCCTGCTCATTAATCGTCGTAATGGTCAGAGGCGTTATGGAAAATTTGGACAGGTCCTCAATCATGGTTTGGAAGATGTTGTCCACTGTTTGATCGCAGTCATAATTCAAATATGTCTCAACCAGGGCTCTCGGATCAGCACATAGTCTATTTAGGACAGTCACGAAATACAGCTTCTGTGATATTGGCGCGTTGCGCCGAGACAACAGAGCCAGGTATATCTCATTCAAGAACACCTCAATCTCTTTCTACACAAATGTCAGCAACGCGATCCATTCAACCAAGTACTTTGATGTGCCGTATGTCTGTCTACCTTGAATGATGGTCTCATATATTTCAGCACGAGCCAAAAGATCTCTGAGCAAACCTCGAAGATGCGGTCTACTGAGCTTGCGCCATTCCGAGTGATGCTGAGACAAAGATAGAATTTAATGGCTTGCATGAAAGACGTAGGCTCGTTGTTTTTGGAGTTCTTAATGGTACAGAGCGGCGAACTGAAGACGGTGAGGTTGTTATTGAGCAGAGTGTGGATGAGATGGAGTGATATCAGCTTCGACCGCATTGGCTGACCGCGCAGGTCGTACAACTGGTCAGGTGGAAGGACCTTTGTTGACAAATTGCAGAAGGATCGGAATACAAGATAGGCATCCCGTATATACACTTCATCCTCAGCATCGAGGGCGTCCATGTCTTCCTCGGCGGAACCTTCAGGGCCCGACTGGCCCGTCGCTGAACCATCTTTATTGATTGATTGCAATCTTGTGACCATTGTTGGCCCATCGCCGAGGGTCGAATCGTCGAAGCTCTTGCGATGCTCAAGGTCCTTCAAAGTCAGCTTCGTATTTCCGTTGGCATGTTCGGAAGTGTTGGCTTCTGACTGTGGTGCTGGTGAATCATCGCCTTCGGCCCCAGCATCTACATCGTTGGCAGGATCAATGGGCTCAAACGTGATGTTGCTCGAGCTGTGCTTGAGATTACCTAGCTGCAGCCGGGATTCCTTCATATGTAGCCTAGTTTTTACGCGTTCGAATACTGTGCCGACCATCTGGGTCAAAGTACCCTGTGCCACCTGCTGGTTGGCGGTACTTCTCGAGAGAAGGAACACATTGTAGACCTGACGCACAGCTTTGAGAAGACCGGCACCATGGACAACGATCTTGTCATTCAAAACGGCTGCCAGCAGTGATTTGACAATCTGAAGCTGTATCTCGACGGCTGTAGTTTCTCCTTGGAAGCAATCGCATATAGTATCAATGGCTCGTTCGATGAGGGGTGAGAATTGTTCGCCGCCCTCTTTTGGCTCGGTGCCGGTACCATCCCTGCTTAGCAGGGAAAAGTACGAATAGGATATGAGCTTGCCGATGCAGTCGAGTGCCGTTGTAGTCAACTGCGGATTGTTGGATTTGGTAGCGAGTTGCAGAGGTGCAAAAACAATCTCGGGATCGGGGAGCTGATCTTGTTCTTTCACGGCATCTTGCGCCTTTTTCGTAGAGTCGGCTAGCTGCTTATTGCGTTGCGCATCTTTGGAGGTCGCAATGGCATCCAGGGAGGACACCAGGAACTTGAGAGAGCTCATCGGGGAGCACCAGCGGGACCAGGGGCCATCCGAAAGAAGTCAAGTAGATGGGGCTGCAGAGTGCAGAGCCGCGAGTATCAGTGGCCGAACAAGTGACAAACGATGTCGAGAATCACAAAATCATTCGATATTGAGGTATCTCTGTGCTGGAAGCGGCGTGCCGGACACAAATCAGGAGCGCAGTGACTGGTTGGGTTCGGGCTTGGATGAAGACGGGGTAGACTGGTAGACTGGTAGACTGGTAGACTGGCCAGATATGCACACTTCGAGAGAATGGCGCCGACGGCCCGGAGCCGGAGGGAGTATTGGCTTCCTCCCGGGCGCACTGATGCAAGAGCTCCGCGAGCGAACGGCGCAAGATCGAGTTGTCCGAGTTCGACACGAGCTCGTACGTTCAGATGGCAGACGGAGTTGGAAAACGGCTACTACGGCAAGAATGTACACGTAGGGTTTCCTGGCAACGTGCTTGAGTGGACTCCAAATTGAGAGTGGAGGAACGTCTCGCTCCTGGGTCAGCTACCCGGTAGGACAAGACGAATGTTTTAGGCATGCGGATGTGCCCCGGAGCGACTGCTGTTCACGGACAACGCGAGGGTACATAAAATCTCAAGTTGTCGTAAAGAGCGCAAATAATCCGTACAACATGGCCTCAAATCGCGCCTTATCACCGCACCGGACCATAGAGGCGTTCGTTCAGGCCCTGTGCTCTGTAATTATTATGATTATCAGTAAAATAGCGTAATAGCAGCTTCTGGACAAAATCACCCAACCCAGTGCAGGTTTGGCCCCCCCCCCCCCTGTCAGTCTGCCCATCAATTGATCTTCTGGCCCATCTGCCAGGCAGCCCGCCCGTGGGCCCCATCAAGCGACGGAGCTCAACGCAAAATTCTGGATGGTCTAGTTCTAGTCCAACCACAAACCCCAAGGATTTCTCCGTTGCGTTTCGAGAGGAAACCCCCATCAACAAATCGCGCGCCGCCGCAACTTCCATCCTTGGGCCTTTCAAGCCGTTTCATTTTCTCTATCCGGTCTCAATCCACCTCAATCGGACCAGACTATCTGCCTTTTGAGGTCTCGTATCGTGCTGTAGGCCATCGGATACACGTTTTGTGACCTCCCATCCTAGCCTCGACCGTTCTGCCTCAGAACCATCTTATTCAACATGCTCAGCGCCGCTATTCGGAGGCGAGTCCTCGCCCCAACACACAATGCTTTGCGCACTGGCTTCGCCTCTCATGTAGTGAGATACTATGCCTCGTTCCCCGATCACCAAGTCATCAAGATGCCTGCTCTGTCGCCTACGATGCAGGCTGGCAACATTGGTGCTTGGCAGAAGAAGGCTGGCGATTCCGTCGCCCCTGGTGATGTCTTGGTCGAGATCGAGACCGACAAGGCACAGATGGACTTTGAGTTTCAGGAGGAAGGTGTTATTGCCAAGATTCTCAAGGACTCTGGTGAGAAGGATATCCCTGTTGGAAGTGTGAGTAATCGACGTGGAGCAACATTGTTTCCGATGTGAGGCGACAGCCCATTTGAGGACCCGAAACTGACTTTTGCGAAACTTTCAGCCCATTGCCATTCTGGTGGAAGATGGAACTGATATCTCCGCTTTCGAGAAGTTCACTTTGGAGGACGCTGGCGGCAGTGCTAAACCTGCCCAGCCCAAGGAAGAAAAGTCCGAGTCCCAACCTGCTCCTTCATCGACCCCCGAATCCTCCTCCGCCGAGCCCGAACAGTACTCCTCCAAGGGCAAACTTGAGACAGCACTTGAACGAGAGCCTAACGCCGCTCCCGCTGCCAAGCGACTGGCACGTGAGAATGGTATCAGCCTGCACGGCGTCAAAGGCACCGGGAAGGGCGGAAAGATCACCGAGGATGATGTGAAGAAGATGCTCAGCAGCCCTGCTGTCGCAGCCCCGGGTGCCACCTTCGAGGACATTGCCTTGAGCAACATGCGCAAGACCATTGCCAGCCGTCTTCAGGAGTCCGTACAGAAGAACCCACACTTCTTCGTTACCAGCACACTGTCCGTCTCCAAACTGCTCAAGCTTCGCCAGGCTCTGAACAGCTCCTCTGAGGGCAAGTACAAGCTTTCTGTCAACGACTTCCTCATCAAAGCCATCGCCACTGCTTCCAAGAAGGTTCCCGCTGTCAATTCCAGCTGGCGGGAGGACTCCATCCGTCAATTCAATTCTGTTGACGTGTCAGTCGCCGTTTCTACCCCTACCGGTCTGATTACCCCCATCGTCACCGGCGTCGATGCTTGCGGTCTCGAATCCATTTCCGGAAAGGTTAAGGAGCTCGCCAAGAAGGCCCGTGACAACAAGCTCAAGCCCGAGGAATATCAGGGTGGCACCATCTCCATCTCCAACATGGGCATGAACGCTGCTGTTGACAACTTCACTGCTGTTATCAATCCCCCTCAGGCGGCCATTCTTGCTGTGGGCACCACGAAGAAGGTTGCTGTCCCTGTAGAGAACGAGGATGGCACCACTGGCGTCGAATGGGATGACCAGATTACTGTTACTGCCAGCTTCGACCACAAGGTTGTTGATGGTGCTGTCGGCGCCGAGTGGATTCGTGAGCTCAAGAAGGCCATCGAAAACCCCCTTGAGCTTATTCTGTAAGAGTCGGATTGGAATGGTGGCACGAGGAAAAAGCCGTGGTTGCTGATGAAAGAGCGTACACTTTATAGAGCTACTGAAGATCCATGACGAAATGGATCACGGAGACGTACAGAACCGCGATGTGTAAACATCCCTTGACTGTAGTCGATGGAAAGATGGCAATGCACTTTGCCCATGTACAATGATACTTGATTAATACTGGATTTCGGGCACGGAGAATTTGTTCGGCTTGTACATTGGCTCGTTTTCTCCATAGCCTGTTATACAGACATCTGACTTTTTTTCTTCCTTTTTTCCCCCATTGCTTCTGGAGCTAGTTCTCTCGGTTGCACTGACTTTCTTTGCCTCCACACACAGGAACAAATCCAAAACAAGATACTTCGGAAAAGGCCACTCACATTGTTGTGCTCGGCACATTTTTGCATCGCAATTGCTGCCTGTGTACCGATGAGATGCCGCGTTTCCAGGTGCCCTCCAACCTCCGTCTCTGCCGTAAATGTGAAGCATTTGCATGGTTCACGCTCTAGTTACAAGAAAGCATGGACATGGCATGACATCCAAGTGAGAGTTGTACTCTCATAGTGTCGAACCTCATTCTTTACCCAGTAAACAAATCCAGGCGTCGGTTCATCTGACCATCCCGCGCGAAACTGACTCCGCAGAGCCTTCACAAATTAACACGGCCAAAAAAATTAAAAAAGGCAAAAGTCATGGGCTCCAGGTGTTGCGTCCATCTACACATGTAAGCGTATCTTACGGAAATCCTCAAGAGTATGGAACGCCCACGACATCCTCAACCGAAACATGAATGCTTTTAGTATCCAAGGCAACAGCCTACCACAAATCACCACTCCTTCCAGTTTTCCTCACAAAGTCTACTACACCAGAAATTCTCAGTCGTGAACTTTTTTTTTTTTCATTTCTCATTTTGTCAATTTTTTTTAATACAAGAATAAACAAGTAGAAAATGTACGCCGGTCAGCTCATCCGATTTGCCATGGCCATGGCCTCTCCCGCCAACGCGAACCCAGATCCCCAGACGTACAAGGCCGGAGATGAACATGAAGCATCGCCACCAGGCTGCACGAAAACCATCTTTGGCATCCCACCTTGGACCACGGGGCCCACGCGCACCATCTGGACCACCACCACGACGTCGACCAAATATGTTGACTGCGGTGGCTGCGCCGCCGTCGCCAAGTCCTACCTCCCCCTTGGCCCGGGCCCTGTTCTTCTCTTCACCACGACTGTTACTGCTGCTGAGCCGAAAACCACTTCTGTCCTGGCGTGCGGCGAGCCGGACTGCTTGTCTAGCATTGGGAATCACACGATTGGGAGGCCGCAGTATACTCTGACACTTGTTTGAAGAGCATGTGCTGTCGAGAGGGTTGGAAAAAACAAACAAACAAGGGTGGTCATGAATTTGAGGATATCGGTGGAATGGCAATGGAGGGACCATAACACGACCTTTTTGCGGAGAAGAGATTAGGCGAAGGTCCTGTGGTTTGTAATATTGACAAGGACGAGATACTTTTCAATGACAACTGTTTTGTCTTGCATCATCCATTCATCCAACTTCTAGTTTTATAAATTTGCAAAGTGAACACGCGGCAAGTCCTTGCGCTCCCGGTGATGCATTATATTGTGCAGAATTCCGCATCCGTTGTATAAATCTATGTTGTATGCCCCCAAACCTATGTATCCCATGCTATGTATCCATGCCCCTTGTTCCCAATCGTCTCCCCGTACATCGCCCTAAGAATCACGACAAGGCTTTGTACTCTTTGCCAGTAAATTCCGCGTCACGTCAACCCGCCATATGGAAGGTCCATAGTCATCATCTCGCCGTCTATGCGTCTCCACAAGCGTTCTCAGCTGCGCCTTGATCTCCTTGTTCGATGACAAGGTCATGTTTCCGCTTGCCCAGCCGTACATGAAAATCGACAGCTTGGCGCTTTTGAACCCGCAATGACGCGCAACATCGAGAGCCACAGACGGCAGCGGCAGCGGCAGCGATTGAAAGTCCTCTTCTATCTTCTCCTTCGTCCAGGATCCCGGAACCACCATGGCAGGCAACTGGACGGTACTGGGAAGCTCGTGAATGGACAGTTCTTGAAACCGGGCTCGAATAGCCGCGTTGGACATACTCTTGTATGGTTCTTCAAAGGGAACAAGGAGCTTCCGTCTCTCTCGCTCGGAATTCGTCCCCACCGTGCCGACGACGTGGTGGAAATGCTGTGCTGCCTCGTGCGTACACACCAGCCTTCTCCCTTGAAGCACGGGATATATCGTCTTGGCCATGAGCCCGCCATGCTCTGCTTCCTCTTCTATTTGTGCTCTTGTTGATTCGGCCTGCCATGGCTTCGGATCCAAGCGCAGATGTGTAATGTCTGAGATGAGATCTACGAGGACGGAGTGATCCAGATTGAGGGTTTCGGTGAGCCCGTCGAGTTCACTCCCGACCAAGTTCCGGATGGCATCTTCGACTGACGGCGGAGGTGTTTGAAGAAATTGCCCATTCTGACGCTCCACTATGACATGCACTGAAGGATCCAGACGGGTGAATTGCTCCAGCAAAACGTTGACGTCGACGTTGTCCTCGCCAATGTTGGGCATGACTATCCTCAGCCGCGGGATGCGGTACTCGTGTCTGTTGATCCTCGCTGCTGCCACGAGACGCTTGATCTGTTTGGCCAAGGGAATGTCCCCCCATTCATCCTCGTCAACCACGTCTCCGAGTCGGTGCTCTCCCCAGCCCCATCCACCATCCGTCATCTGTCTCGCCAACCTGTCTGGCTGGAGTGTCCGTACATCGACCCATTCAGCGCCGCCTTCCACGACGTGCACCTCCACTTTGGCCTGCTGCTTCATCACGCGGTGCGTCAATTCTTTCTGCCTCGAGCTTAGGTTGGACAGCTTGGCAATTTCCTCCAAGCGGGCTGCCCTTGCAGACCCCTGGAATGCCTGGTTCATGGCAACGAGCGAGCGACTCCGCTTGAGTACGTCCCAATGCGCGACACCCTTGGATAATTCGACGGCGCAGGAGTCTACTCTACGGCTCACTAGTTGGAGTGCGTCCTTTGGCAGCTGGGGGGCCGATGATAGTTCCTGCACAGCTCGCCTCGCCACCGCCTGGCTCTTTTTCAAGTTGCGGAGAAACGTGGGCACCCCTGTGATGGCGGTAGTCTTGATTCTCTTCGAGAGCTGTCTTAGAAAATCTTCGATTTCGGGTATCAGGGATTGTGAGACCAGGACTGTCTTGTTGGCGAGAGCCAGCATGCCGTGTTGGCTGTCATGGTGAAGGTGGGCATTGTCACCGCCATGATTGCAGAACCCTGTAGATGTTGCACTGCCTGGCTTGGTGACACTCATGGTTGTTTTGCTGAAAGGCCCGAGTTTCTCATGTTCGTTGGGGGCTCATGTCGCCATCAGCGAATCTTTTTTGTCGGTCCAGCTTAGATGACGACCATTAGGCTGTTTATGGTCCACTCCATGCCAGTCCTACCAACGACTTCGATCGACGAACATCATCTGGCGTCTTGGTACGTTGGTCGGATATCTAAATTCGGATGTTACTTCAATCACCCTTGTTGACATGGCTGCATGTTGAAGACTCAATAATAAGTCGTTCGTCTCGGGTGTGTTCCCTTGTCTCCAATCTGTGCTGTGATTGGGGGCATGCAGGGATAATTGTTTCGCCGATCCGATAAATGCTGGGCGTGTACGGAGTAGCTAGCAATACATCCGTCGCGACGTTTCAAGGGGCAAAAAAAAGAAAAAGAAGAAAGAAAAAAAGCGTCGCAGGTCTATTATGCGCAAGCGCCTGTTAACACACCAGCAATCGCAGTCTCAAACGACTTCCGTAGAACAGCAAGTGTTCACGGGACTCTCGCGCCGCCGCCACGTCAACACCCATGAGAAACCCTCACAACCGCTCATCGCCAAACCACACCGACGCCCTCACTCTGTGCAGACTGCACCAGCAAAGATAAACCTCGATAGGGGACGTTGCACGGAGTTGTACGGAGTAGAGGGAGGGGTTTGCGACCGGCAGGCAGCCCTTCCTGCGGCCCTCCCTGAACCTCCCCAAGGACCCCGCGCAAGTCGCAGTGTAACCAGCCAGCACTTGAGAACTTGGGACGCAATGGAGGTGTCCAGGCTGGCGGCGCATGTGTCGGCTGCGACGGGGCTTGGTACCATATGATGATCCCGTCGGTGATGTAACTACTAGCCCGGGCTGCTATGTGCTAGATCAGAGCTTGGCCATGATCGCGGTGGTTGCACGGCCAAGAATGCCAGATCCGACGGTAAGGATTGCTATTATTAGAATTCTCACCACTTGGTATGTGGGCTGCTGCGCATATTGTGTGATACCTTGGTCTCTTGCCATGTCTTATAGTCAAGAATCACTGCTACCAGACGTATGTTACAATTTGGGTTTTGGGGGACCACAGCGCCGAGACACGGCAATCTTTTCACCATATATGTCTTGATGCAAAGCTCCCTGCTCTCATCAGCAAGTAGCACCACGCGAGGGCGACAGTCCAAACCAGTGAGGCATTCAGTCAAAGGGCCTTGTTGCCTTTTGATGTACAAGACATAAGCCAAGTTGCTATATATGCCCTGAGGCACCACCTACTTTGGCTATTTTACCCAGCAGATTGACGGAAGCAGATGCAGAACCTTCCAGCCTAACATAGACAACCCAATTCGGCGCATTTCCTCAACATCATGTCCCCCGTTGCGACGCGAAAGTGCCGATAAACTGGGCAAGCTTCTCCGCACCCGAGAGAGAAATCGAATTATAATTACTTGCTCTGATTCCTCCTACGCTTCGGTGGCCTCTTAGCCCAGTCAGCCCTAGGGCAGCTCCCTCCTCCAAGAAAGCCTCCTCTATAGGATTGCCACCCTCAATCCTAAAGCAGATATTCATACGTGATCGTACCGTCTTATTAGGGATAATCTTGTAGATATTGGGATAAGCCTCAAGAGCTTTGTAGATACGTTGAGCCTTCTCTTCAGATATAGCTTGCTGTTCTCGAACTTTACCAGGATGCTGTAGTAGTAGCCTCTTCAGAACTCGACCCGCAACATACACACTGAAGGGAACTTGATTAGTTTAAATCCCACCTTGGAAGAGTCTGGTGCACTCACTCAAAGATACTCAGTGTATTGTAAAGGCTATTGTTCTTAGCAATAGTCTCGTACTCAAAGACGCGAGGCGGAATAGGCAGGCCTAGTTGTCGCATCAGAGTCGCGGAAGGCTGAGATGTCATAGGTGGCAGGAAGCTCTTCTTAATAACCACAACGGTGATACCAGTCAATCCTAGGTTCTTCTGGGCGCCAAAGAAGATGGCCGAGAAATTCTTTATCGGGATTTGCCTCGAAAGAATATTAGAGCTCATATCAGCCACAACAATTGGGCCTTTCCCATCAGGCCCTGGCTCAAGGGACTTGGGAAACCCAGGGAACTCAACGCCATCAACTGTCTCATTATCGCAGTAAAAGACCATTGCAGCGTCTTGAGAGAGGTTCCAGGTACTCTCATCTGGAATGGATCCAAATTTGCCGCCATTCATCGCGCGGCTATCTGCAGCAATATTGACATGCTCCGAGCCAAAGAGTCGCTCGGCTTCAGCCGCTGCCTTCTGTGACCAACTGCCTGTGATGATGTAGTCAATCTTGAGATTCTCGACAGCTGACTTGAGCTCTGGCACCAAGCCATCACTTGATCCAACCTCCCCATGTTTGCGTGCAACCCAAGCGCCGACAAAGTTACAAGGCAAAGCAGAGAACTCTCCCGAGCCACCGCCCTGCATGAAGAGAACCTCATAATCGTTTGGAATATCGAGGTAAGAGGCCAAGTCAGCTTTAGCCTCACTAATGATATTTTTCGCTATATCCGACCGGTGCGAGTGCTCAGCGATACCTAGACCAGTGTCGCTGTAGTTGATAAGAGCCTGAGAAGCATCGTCGAGTACTTCAGTAGGAAGAAGAGCTGGGCCTGCACCAAAATAGGTGATGTCTGATCTGGAGGGCATGACGTAAATGGAGTCGTATCGACTAAGGCATTGAGTGATGTGGAGATTTTCTTCTTCTCGTAAACCTGGATGCTGATGACCTTGACAATTTCTTTTCTTGCCATTCAGTACGAAATAAGACCCGTAGTTTAAGCGTCCGTATGAGATCACACATTCATGTGAGTCATCCAATCAGAGGACTTATACCCGTAGGGCAAGGAAAACGGGGCGCGCCTTGTTTACATAATAAGCATGCTTACCTATAACCCTGCTCCGTAGTCAAATGCGAATGAAGCTCACGTGATCGCAAACCATATCACAGCTGTCATGCTAAGAAAATCATTTCTAGTCGTCTGCGGAAGAATGATGAGCTGAGATCGTGACTCCAGGTATTCCAGTGCGTCTATGCGAAAAAGCACCGCTGCAAATGGGACTTTCGAGACTCAGAACTAAAACTCCCCTGTCCAATAGTGACTGAAAAAAAAAAAGGCTGCAAGGGAACATACTCCAACTGGAAGTCTCCACGAAATCATCTTACACGGTCTCATCGCCCACACCGACACGTCTGCCTAAGATTAAAATGCACAGCTGCCTTTACCTCATCAAAGGCGGCACGGAAACAAGTCAGAATAGTGCACGAGAAAACAAGGGTTCCGTGTTCATTTGCGGACGAACATGCCTGCGATCAGTCATTCACCACCAAAGAGGGGTGCCCAAAGACATGCAGACAGACGCGAAAAGCACAAGAATAAGTGCCGCCATGCGTGTCCGTTTCTCAAGGAGAACAATTACTAAACTGACTTTCTGTGACAAACGCGCGGCAGAAACACACGCACGCTCGGTACACCGAAAAGTTGGACTTCTGCGTCCGGTTGTTGATGAACACGACTGCCCCAAAACATTTGCCGATCGCAGCGGTGCATGGCTACATGTCGGCGCAAGTACACGTGCACAGGAAATCACGACAACCCATGCCCTCTAGCTGACGGGCACAATTGTCCCAAAACTTGGACGCGCAAACGGAGCGCGAAGCTTCACTCACTTTCGCATGTCCCGTCGCCGAAGAGTACAAGTGCCAAGTGCGACTCGGTTCTCACCACTAAGAATTAAAGGCTATGCTACAAACGAAAATTTCATGCCCCATCCTTTTTATCTGGCCTTGTACAGGCTGTTTGTTATAGACGGTTTCTATCCTTTGAAAGATGCTCTGCAACATGCAGGGAATCGACGCCACCGAGTTGTAAAATTCTCTTCCTCTGTCCTGTTCAGACGCGCGCAAGCGCCACGATCCGGGCCAGCCATTCGACTACAAAAGGTGTCGGTCGAGAAGGCCATCGGAAGTTACACATCAGCTTGGGTCACATTGATGGATCTGCGGACTTCTTCTCGCAGCCAGCGCGAGAGCTCCCATCACAAACTGACTTCCCCCTCATACTCGCTCATTTTCCAGCATGGAGGCCTTGATTCGGCCATCTCCGGGAATTCGTGACAAATTCAGATTACGACATTGTACTCAGTAGCGTCGAGGACTCTTAGCTGTGGTCCACCTCGTACGTTAACAAGCGTCTAATCCCTTTTCCAGTGTTAAGGCAAGCAGCCAGGTCACGAAAAGGCTAGCTGACCAATCAAGACGAGAGGCGTTGTGAGGTACTTGTATTTACGCGCGAACTTCTCGACGATACAAGTACTAGCAATCTCCGGAGAGGTATCGAGGGGACCTAGCTACTGCCTTGACACTGGAAAAGGGACGGCAGGGGGCCCTATACCCACAAGGTGGATGACCTCAGATACCTCCACGCCCCTGCATCCCAACCCGCGCGCTCACGGGAAGAACAAACCGTTCGCAAACAGGTGGACCACCAGGTTTTTCTCCTTGACTCGCGTCGCGCTCCACCTTGGACGACACCTGAACAATAGAATAATGCCGCCGTGACGCGAAAAGTGATTGATGCCTGTGGGTTGATTGGCGAAAGCATGGTCAATCTGAACCCCCTCTTTTTGCGCCACAGAAAATGAATAGATAAGAACAAACATCCGGGTATCGTTTCAGCCCCTCGCGCCGCCTCGACTTTGCCAGGCGCCAAATGGACCGACCGACCGGCCGGCCGGCACAAACGGTCGCAACAGCCCCTTGGCAACCACCCCCATTCATCAGATGAACAGTGGCAGTGCGTGAATCGCATCGATAATGCCACAAGTGCTCGGTACAACGGAAAACCCCGAGCGCCACCATCTTGCGGGAATCGGCTCAAGTATGCGTAGTGAACCTGAAGAGATTTTCCCCCCTTCTGTCTGACATATCAAACGTGTCGTGTCCTACTTCAGGAATGCGACATGTTTATAAAACACTTGGGGTTGGCATGGCAACTGGACTGTTCGTGTTCAAAGATCGACATTCATTGCTAATATAAAGTTATGTACTTTCAAAAAAGAAATATATAATATAGGTAACAAGTAGTCCAAAAGTACGAGACCGATGTCCACCCATTTAGAATGAGTCAATGCAGTCCCCAGAGAGGATGCCCAATATCCCAAACCGATGATGCGCAAACCAAGAACACCTTAAAGAGCGCAGGTTCTGTGTCTTGAAGAACCGCGGCCAGCCCAAAAGCAGTCGCCAAACTACGTGTAGCAAATCAGAACCTCATCATTGATAATCCCTAACCGACGGTGACCTTCAGGTTGACGGGGCCAGGCATGAGGTTGAGACCAACTCCATCGAGGGCGTGCGTTTTGGCAACATAAGCATTGGTACCGCTGCCACCATTATGAATGACAGAGCAAGCGGGAGCACCATCTGCGCAGACTGACATAGCCTGAATAGGAAGGTTGCTATCGGCGGCCACCAGGCAGGAAATATCGGCACCGCTGTGGCCGCTGTTGGATTCATTGGCGAAGTCCATCTCGAGCCACGTGCTTGCCCACTGACCATATGGGTTGGTCTGAACACTACCAGCGCCGCAAGAGATAGCACCCTGAGTATTGGCCTCGGCAGCCACGACCTTCTTGCTATGGGCGGGGAGATCGAACTTGAGAACTTCGTTGCCCTTCTGAAAGCCGTTGATGCCACCGTCAGGCCCGATCTTAAGCCAGCCGACGCAAGTCTGGTCTTGGCCAGATTTGTTCTCAATTGTCGCGGTATAATCGTAGCCGTCGGCGTCATCAACCAACATCATGTTGCAACCGTAGTTTTCAGGAGCACCAAGGTTGCCTTTGTAAGCAATCTGAGCAATGGTGGCACGCTTGTTGTTGCCACCGCAGAACTTCTTCTTCGCTCCGCCCGAATTGGACTTGGGAGGAGAAGAGGTAGGCTTGGCTTGAGCAGGAGTGAAAGCAGGAGGAGGGGGTGGGGGAGGAGGCTGAACAGGAGTCGCAACGGGGGCGGGGGCAGAAGGAGCGGGAGCCTTGATGGCAATAGGAGCCTTGACGGCGATAGGAGGCTCGGGCTTCTTGTTCATGACGAAGTCCAGGCGCTTTTCCATGGAACGATGAATCTCCTTGTGGCCGTGGCCACTGGGGCGGGCGGCGACGCCGAGGGCAGCAGCCAGCACGAGAGTTGTGGCGGAGACCTTCATTGTAATTGTTCTTGCCTGTACGGAAAATGGTTGAGTTCGTGGATTGGATAGAGTCCGAGTCAATCGTTCCTCTATATCTTCAGGGGGGGTTTTCGTATTCGCAGAATACTCGAGTGACGACGTGTAATGAAACGATGTCGGCTTGTATGTGGAGGGAGGGTGATGGGGTTTATCTGTTGGATAGTTGACCCAGGAAGAGCGAGAAGTCGAAGTTTTTGAAAGGAGCGTGGGCCGATGAAGGCAGAGGCACTGGCCGTAAAGAATGACTTGAAGGGCAAAAAACTGTAGAGGTTCGAAAGACGAGGACCAAGGACGTGAACAGGAGGGGAGGGAAGGGATTGGGTCTTAATAAAGGAGCGTCGGAAGCATTGGAATGAGCACTACATAATATTGCTGCGGGCAGGGGGGTTCTACACCGGGAGTAAATTGACTAATATCACTGTATGCTACAAAGCCAAAGCGGATCACAAAGCCAACAAAGCGAACGCCATGCCCAAGGAGGCTTGATGAGGAAAGGGGGTGTGTGCGCACCCCTGGACCGACCTGGACCGACCTGGACCTGCGCTAGGGCAACAGCAGCTGCGACTTGAGTGTCGCACTGGAGTACGGAGTATGTACTTGAAGAGGTACACCCGTCACTGTGTCACTGTACTCACTGTACATGCCCAGCCACAACGTGAACGCAAAAGTGAAGGAATGCGCGCCCGGGGCACGGGGCATGCATGACCTGTACTTTGTCAGACAATTTGTGGACGGATCCCGTGATAGCGTGATAGCAGGGAGGCTTTGTTTGTTTGGCTGTGTCTGTACTTTTTTTTTTCGCAGTATTATTATGATAATATCCCAGTCTGCCGAGCCGGGTGAGGATACTATATATGACGAGCGATTTCGACCGATTTCTGCGAGAAGCTGTTTTCTCCGCGCACCGATCATACCCCGTGTAGAAGCTCTGTGTGTTCATTAGCCATCAGCGCAGAAGCTAGGAAGGAAGAGGACTGAACAGGCACCCAGCACAGGCACCCCGGCAATGCCAAAATGCCAGTTGGTGGCGGTGACGTGTCCTCGTTGGAAATCTCTGCTCTGCTGTCTGCTGGCTGCCGTCTGGCAGCTGGCTGTGCCTTTTACTATCCCGGCAATTCGCCCCCCCCCCCCCTGGCACGGATCCTGTGGATCCATGCCATTGTCCTCAAGCCTCGTGGACCAGTGGGATCAATTGGACTGAGTTGTTCCCCTTCCAAGCTTATTTGATGAAGAAGTGGTAAATTGACAACACCGTTGGGCAACCAATCGACCGAAAATGTGGTGTTTTTACTACCGTCGTACAAGGCAAGCAGGCCTGCCACGTCGGGAGCACATGCCTTTGTACGTACTCCGTACATACAGTACGTCCGTACTAGATTCGGAGATGCAACGAGATGCAACGGGAAAGGAGGAGGGCGCGGGGCACGGGGCACGAGACACGGGGGGCGTGGGGCGTGCGGTGGGGGAGTGGGCGCCGCTGCCCTTCACTGGAATGAAAAACAATGCCCTGCCACGCAGGCATTCATCAACATTGTGTAGAACCGAGCTGATGAGTCTCCAAGAATTCTCCAAGAATTCCTGGCCACGTCAACCTGTCGGTGGCAGGGAAACAAATGATCAATACCGGAACCTTGCTCATTGCTCGCATCGCATCGCATCGCATCGCATCGTGGATGCTCAACGGCGAGTCCTTGCCGTTCGAGCGCGCCACCAAATCTTCATCTCGCCTCGCCACGCGCTGGTGGCCAAAATCACTCACGCCCTATGTAGGACTCGAGCCTAGTGCCCTAATAGTCCCCCAGTGCCCTAGTGCCCAAAAGGGCTTCCTGAGACACGGGCGAGGAAACGACATTGTTTATTTGTTTGTTTGATTGTGCAATGTCTCGCAGGCACTGGCCACGGCACGTCCTTTGCGCCCCGGGATGCTCCCCTACAGCAACGTAGTCCGAGTGATTACGTGGCTTTGACAACCAACTGGCGGCGAATGCACCCCCCCCCCCTTCTCTAGGGCTCTCAGAGGTGGATAAAATCAATTCTCAGGTATCCCGCATGCCTCACCGCGTCGTCCACTTTACCCGACGCCAAGTTTTCCCGTCTTCGTGTCTCGTGTCCATCTTCGGGTGTCACGACCGTAGACCTACGTATCGGGCATGCCAAAAAAAAGCCCCCTTCCCTCCCCAAAAAAAAACCTCAACTCACAGGCGCAAGGCATCAAGTCTCTCCGAAATGCGAGTCCCAGGAGAGTCCAGGAAAAGCCTCTTGCGTCTCCCTATTTTCTCAGGTACTCGACGCCCTTGCTTGCCGTGTACCCACACTTCTGCACACCACTGCTGGTTCTTTGATAGCCACTTGACCACAAATTCTCCCCGAGGAACGACCCGCAAGGCCTCAGGGATGTACAACTGGACCCAGTATTCCAGGCAGGGCACGAAGGGTTACACGATCAAGGTACCTAACTTTAGCAGAGACACCAGGCTTGAATGTTTTACATCTTTCACGACTTCCAACTCATTCAGCGGGCTCCCTTTCAACGAATAAGTTATTTTCATGTCAAAGGTCAAAAGGTATCGGACATGGACCAAGACGACTCACGATGAAACGAATCACACATGTCCCTTATCAAGAAGAAGGCCAGATTTTAAAAGGAAGGATTTCATCTAACAATTTGTTCTGTAGAAACGCTACGACTATGCTCCTGCACTGTGTTTCATCGCCCTTGCTCTTCTCAAAGAAACATTCCACATCTATACAGGGGCCGCTCGCGCTTTGTAAAAATACTTGCCAATTGCTGTCAGCGCTGTCAGGATTTATATCATATCCATACTCGATCTTCCCCAACGGCATATTTACTATCGTCTGCGCAAACCCATGATACACACTATGAAGTCCGTACACTTCGCGTCCACGATGCAGCAGGATATTTTGACGACTCAGCAGTAGCTTCTCATGGCATCTTCGTAGCCAGTGCCACCTCGCAAGTCTCGTCCAAACTTGGCGTGAATGTCCAATACTTGCTGCATATGCCGCATTGAAAGCGCCTCGGCCTTGTTCAGGGCCAAGTCTTGAGCAGAACCAATCATGTTCTTGATCTCTCGTCCATTGAGTTCGTGTTTGGCAAGTTGATCAAGATCCTCGTCAGTAAAAGGCTCCACGGCCAGTTGTCCATGCGCCTCGACTCTGCCAATAAACATCTTTAAGATGGCCTTCTTAGCCTTGGAATCTAGTCCATCATATCTGAGAGCGATGTGAATCCGGGATTGGAACGCCTCATCAAATGTCTGCACCTTGTGTCAGATAATGTCCTTCATCCGATCTTTGTTTTCTTCTTCGTCCCCTTCTACTTCATCAAAGGATTCTCTGACTCACCTCAACACGGTTTGTAGTGAGGAACAAAATTCCTTGGAAGTATTCCAATTGGCGTAAGAAAATGCTAACAAGTGCGTTGCGATGTATGTCCTGCATATTTCGCTTTTCGAGGAACACATCAGCTTCGTCGAGCAGCAGTATCGCCCCCCAGGAATGACAAATGTCCAGTATCTTTTGCAATTCCAGCTCCAGAAAACGAGAATTGGTGCCAAGTTCACCAGCCGATACCATATATAGTGGGCATCGGAGCAATTCACTGATGCCTTCTGCAGTTAGGGTTTTGCCTGTTCCCGGGGGTCCGTGAAGAACAGCTGCAGATTCCTCGTTAGCACTCATCTAATAGCAATCAGCCCATATCAACCAAGCATGTAACATACTGACGAGGCCTTTCCCTTTCCCTTGTATGACATCATCGATTGTCTGGGCCAGATTGTTCCTGCGTGACTTGACGAGCGCTTGGATTAGATCTTTCGTTTCTGGAGGAAGAACCAGAGAGTCCCAAGCATCTTCGTTCCACTTGATCTCGCGGATCCTAGAAACGGAGAACTCCAGCCATTCCTTCTCGGAGAAAGAAAAGCCCAAGACAACTGGCGACGCGAGCAGATAGTCATCATCTGTAAACACAAGTGATTGATCCGTTACAGAGTCTCCCTTTGGTGTCTCGGCGACTTTCTCTACCGTTGATGAGTCGGTGCTATTCGCCCCTTGAATGGTTGCACTGGCCGTTGTTGGCAATGGTTGCAACGGCGAAGACTTGCTCCTCGCCTCCAAGTCAGCTTGCAGCGCTTTCGTGACCAGGATGCTACAGTCGAAGCCCTTGGTCGTCTTGCTAGTCACCTTCGGACCCTCGTCCCCGTGGACGTCTTCGGATGAAAAGCAGTCATACATATCATCCTCACCATCAGACAACCCTGAATCTGACAGTGCATCGGAACCTTTGGGTCGTACTGCAGACACGAAGTAGTTGGGATTGATACGCCTGAAGATAGCAGGGTCCACCATAATACGGCTTGGTTGAATGTGGAACTTCGTAATCGCCCCCTTCTTTCCTTTCATGTATGCAAGACCTGAGTATGCTTTAAAATGTGCTCCATTGAGAGACACAAATTTCTTGCCTCGTTCGATCAACGTTTGGCGCACGTTCAGCTCATCCTTGTGATATGAGAGTGGATAAAATGGCAAGCTGGTTATTTTTCGAGTCCCATGAAATTCTTCAATTTCTTCAACCACACTTCCATGGCCAAAACGCTTCCCATCAAATTCGAGATATTTGCCGTCGACAACATAAAAGTTACCTCGAAGCATCGAACTGTGACGAACGGCCATGTCAACTTTGAAAACACGGGGATCTTCCATGTGCCCGTAGGTTGCAGAGTACACAAGTGTGTTTGGCTTCCATAATGCCCAAAAATACTCGAAGTTGACGATTCCGCTGTCTAGCATTGAGTACAAGCTTTTCTTCACTTTTGCGTAGTCTTTGTCCAGATATTTGATCAAAACTTTAAGTTCCTTGCGCTTGTTGTCAAGCCGACGCTGAAATCTACGCTGTTCTCGTTTGTGCTTACCAGCCGGCTCAACCTCTTTCAGCTTTTTTAAATGCGAACGGAAGTCGTCCAAGTATCTAAGACCTATGTTAGATGGATTCAGACATAAGATCGGGGTCTTTTTTTTTTGGGGGGGGGGGGGGAACACCGGAAAAAGAGACAAAATAAGAACGAGACAAACTGAGAATATTTCTTACAGAAAAAGTAGATTCGGGTCTATTTTCGGCGTTTCATCGACCAAGTTTACTCCACGAACATTGCCTATGACATCTTGCAGGCATTCACGCAGAAGCTTGCTCTTGATGTCGACAGACGTGGCTCGGTATTTCCCCTCACTATTGAAAGTCCTCCTCACGTGGAATAAATATCCGCCATATTTAGAGTTCGCAGCCATGTCCGCCGTATCTTGAAGTTTGAAAGCAAAGAGTTTGCTGTCCCAAACTGCATCAACGCGTTTGTAATCTAGCTTTCGCTCTCTCTGAGTATCGTGGCAGGAATCTGACTTTCCGTTGCCCGAGGGATCACCTCGAGAGCCAGCAAGTGGCCCAGACCTAATACGATGAGTTGAATATTCTCTAGTAGGCAAAACGACTGGGCGACTGTACCTTGACACAAATGGCTTCTGATTCTTGTTATTTGCTTGAGTAATGCTGGAAAACTCGGCCTGTGCCAAGGCCGTCGTAGAACATGGATTGCCGAACGCGTCAATGACTGGCTGTTGCTGAGGTTGGAATTGCCTGTTCGTCTGGGAGGCTTGAAAGCCGCTCATAGTGTCTAGTTGGTGCTGTAAATGGCTGCATCGCAACTCCAACTGTTCAAGAGCCTCTCCTATATCCTGTTGGGCAGTCGCATCGCCCCAATTGTCGAGACCATGAGCATTTCGAGAACTTGCCTCTTTTCGGGGCATCACCGTACTGCCTGACCCACGCACAGCCTTGCTTGGTCCTCTGAGTGCATTACGGCCGTCATGGACACGATGACGAGAGACAGAGCGAGAATATACTCTAGACATCCTCGACCTGCGTTTGCGGTGGATCTCGTCTTCATCAGACGAGTACAATGTGTCGCCGTCGTCTGTGTCAGTGGAAGAGCTACTATCACTATCACTTGGCGAATATAGCTCCGAGCTCGAGGATGGGGGGCCCTTCATCCTTCTCAGACAATGGTTTCTGCTCGTTTTCTCAAATCTCCCTTTTCTCACAGAGTCTCCAACTTTGCGACTGTTCTTCGTTTTCTTTGACTTGTCCGTGCTTCGGTTAGGTGTGTCGGGTTTTGTCTTGGAGGAGGGCTCAGATGATTTTGTGTGGCAATTCGACCTCTTGGTTGATCCATCGTCGTTTTCAGCCACAGTCTCCGTGATCTGTTGACTGGAGTGTATTTGCCTTTCGGCCGCAGTCCCACCAACTCGAGATGACTCCATGACTGCTCCTGGAAACTCGAACAGCCGTGGAGAGTGCCACCTGAACTCGAAGTCCTGAAAGTGAGGTGACTAGCGGAATAGATATCTACAGAGGGGAGCTTTGGTCAGAAGCCAAAAATCCATGGAAGGGGTGGATCTGGGAACGCCTTTCTCAGAAAGCATTTCTTACTATAAAGCGGCGGCGTGACAGGAGACAATAGAACAGCAGATGGAACGATGACCGATTGATGACACGAAAGGTACTGTCTGCTGAAATATGATTCAACTGCGAACCAAGGCCTCTTCTCGTTGACAGCGTTGTGATCTGCGACTAGGACGAGATTCGAAATTGAGATGCTCGTAGATGTCGAAGCGTGGGCACAGTTCAACGATGTTTGGAGTAGGAATAAGCGGATGAGGTGTTATTAGTAAATGTCGCCGAAAGCAAACAATAGCCCCCAAAAAAACACTGCCGCTCAGGGCTGCGAGCTGCCTGATAATCAAAGGGTTCTGTTCTTGTGCGAAGGCAAACGGCTAGGCAGATGCTGTGGGACGCGGGCAAGAAAGCAAGCGGAATCGGGAAGCAAGATGTGATCAGAGAGTGATCACTTCTCTTTGGGACGGGAAGGAGTAGGTAGCCGATTGACTGCTCGCGAAAGAATGGAGGGTTCGATGTCTTTTGGTCAGGTCGAGGTGACTGACTGGCTCTTCCCTCTTTGCCTCAGGACGCATGTAAGCAGACATGTGGCGGTATGGCAGAAAATGGGAAACGACAATTCTGAATGTAAGCGAGGAGAAGCGACAAACGCTGTGGAAGGAGTTGAGCACGGGAGAGTGAACATCATGTGCACCAAGACAAAGTCAGGCAACACCGGTCACCTCGGGCGAGACGAGAGCCATCCCTGCCTACCTGAGCGAAGATGCCGCAGCTGCCTGGTGAAGTGATAAGTGGGGTCGCGCAGCAGGTCGCCCTCCCAGACCTTGCTTGACCATCGTGAAGCTATGCGTTGGCGTTTCCCGCCATTGGTTGGATGCCGCTCGACGGGGACGCATGTTTGATTTGTATGATTCGTTTGCCTCCTTCATCAATGCCTCATTGGCTGTGAGGATATCTTTCGATCGACCTGGTCAACTGCGGCTTGTCCATTGATGCGCCACGAGCAGCCAACGAGCACAGCCCTAAGCGTTTTCAGCTTGTAGAGCCTGCATGCTTACTGAGATGGGCGTAAATCTGACTGAGTGATGGATGACGGTCAACAAGAGAGCGAAGCAACGTGCCACTGGAAGGTGTGTAGAGAGATCGCAGGTCACGTTTCCGGGCTGAGTTCGGGAGTTGGGCATTCGTCTAGTCCGTACGGAGTATTTGAAAACGACCGTCCTCCCACCTGGGTTCCGCTCATCTGTGCATCTCTACCAGTTCTGACGATATTGCCAATAACCGTTCCCACAGTCTTGATTTTATGAATAAAACGAAGGCTTTGAGCTCGGCAGTCGGTGAGCTGCGATTCGCATTATCCACAAAATATGAACATTCATTCAGTCTCGCCGTCGTTGCGGGGTTGCAATCCACCACCCCGCGTCATGGCGCGCTGCATCTCGACAAGCTAGCTTCCAAGGTTTGGGTCTCGACGCCCCTACGGAGTACAAGTTTGACTACTGCACCGTCTTGATTGGCGCCAACGAGAAGCCGCTGTTCCGGGTTTCCTGTTCCTGTGCCTTTTTGTGGAGTACAGCTTGCAATTCGTTTAGCTTGTCACAAGGAGCGTCATTGCTCTTGTGCTGTTTGCGGAGTGGGAGAGAGCGTTTTATCACAACAAACGGCTCTGTTCTTGGGCTGCACAAAAGACAAAGAAACATTCTACATCACACGGTTTTTGCTCTCAATCACCATTCTGCCAGTTGTCTTGCCCACACCAGCTGCTCGGCACCATCCACCCCGTGGAGAGAGGCCTCCGCCAGCTTCAGCCCAATATCATGCCTAGCAATAGATCAAGGTGGTCGTCTGTCGACCGTATGCTCGGCCACAATGGGCAACGTGCCTCCGACGGTAGTGGAAGTGCCCACGATTGGCTTCAAGAAGAAGAAAGGGCCTGTAAGTTCCCAGCGCAACTTGGCCAGCATGTCAAATGAAATTCTAGAGGTCATCATCTCCCTGACTGACCCAAAAAATAACATCAGTACTCCCTCGATTCAACCATGATCAGATCCGATCAGCTATTCCACCGCCCGAGGTCACAAAAGTCTGCCTTCGTCTGCGCCATCTTGTACAAGAATGCGTGCCTTGCGAGATGGAGGTGAGCCGTGTGACCACTCCACACAGTCGCATTATTACCCAGAAGGTCATTCAAGCAGCAAAAGAGGCTGGAAGAAACGAAACCCGAGGATGCGTAGTAAGATGGCCTTTCCATTATCTCGTAAACCCGGTATAATCTCTAAAACATATTTTCTTTTCTAGGTATATTGCCTCTTGGTCAATCAGAGATGGTTCAAACATGAAGCTATCGCCGAGCTTTGGGATTCTGACCTACACAAGCTGCGAGCTGAAGCCTGTGGGGTCATTGCCAAAGCACTGTAAGCAACACGTCTAAATGCAGCCAATGGTTCTAGCCTAACAATGACCACTTTAGTATTGAGACGGAAGAGGATATTAATTATCTTCTGTACGAGGTTTTACTACGTCGCTACTCTTATATTGCCAACGGCGCTCCTACTCCGCCCGTGAACGTTATCGAGAAGGCTGTCGACCTTCATGCTGTTCGAGTGATAGGCTCGTCTGGTTATCAGAAATGCATCAATTACCTGTGGCGCGGATGGCTTGTTCAAGACGAAAACGACCCATCTGTCTTTGTCGACTACAAGGACAAGGACAACCCCAAATTCTTCACTCATATGGACCCGGATCGTATGCGAGCTCCACGAAACCAGAACGCTGCGCAAATGCTACTATCCCTTGTGTACCTCGTCCTATATACCGCCGCGATCAATTCTGTTAACCCTTCAGGAGAGCTAGATGGAGCCGAAGTGACACTATATCTGTTCACCCTTGGATATATCTGTGACGAAACTATGAAGGTGTACAAGGCTGGCTATCGTATTCTTGGCTTTTGGAATGCCTTCAATGCTGTCTTGTATTCTTTCCTCACCGTTTCCCTTGTGCTCCGCATCAATGGCTTAACGGCGTCTGAGGGGTCTGAAACCCGCGAACACTACAGCAAACTGAGTTACAACATGCTGGCATTTGTCGCACCGATGTTTTGGTGTAGGCTCATGTTGTATCTCGACAGCTTCAGATTTTTCGGGGCCATGCTTGTCGTGCTAAAGGTGATGATGAAAGAGTCGGTAATCTTCTTTGCTCTCCTAATCGTTGTGATCATTGGTTTCCTTCAAGCCTTTATCGGATTGGATCTGGCGGAAGACAATGTTGCAAATGATGTTCTGTTCATTGTCGAATCAATGACGAAAGCTATCATGCAGAGTCCTGAATTTGAGGGTTTCGAAGCATTTGGGCCACCTTGGGGCATTATACTATATTACTGCTTCACTTTTGTCGTCATGGTACTGCTCTTTACTCCACCTTTCCTAATTTTCACAGAAATGCGTGGCTAATTCTGATTTACTAGATCATTCTGCTTAACATCCTCATTGCGCTCTACAACTCTGCCTACGAAGATATTTACGAGAACGCTGATGACGAATATCTTGCTTTGTTCTCCCAGAAGACGATGCAATTTGTTAGAGCTCCAGATGAGAACGTTTATATTCCACCGTTCAATCTCGTGGAAATTGTCATATCTGCTCTGTTCGAATGGTGGTTGCCGAAGCACGTTTATGAAGTTATCAATGACTACGTGATGGCTTTCTTATATTCGCCCCTGCTGTTTGTTTCGGCATATTTTGAGACACGTGCGGCACATCGAATTCGACATAACAGGTCGAGGGGAGATGAGGACGATGATGTGGTTGAAGAATGGGAGCAAATGGCACATGAACTCGACTTGGAAGTCGAAGGTTGGTTCAAAACGTGTGATGCTGTCAAACCAAACATAGAAGATGACCCGGCTGTCTTGGAAATTCGAAAACTGCGCTCGGAGATTGATGAGCTGAAAACACTGGTAGTGGAAATCAGCAAGGCTGCCAAATCGAAGATGGCGGCTTCGGGCGAGAAATCGAAGGATAAGAAATCTTCTTCGAGGTCTGGGGATACAGAGCAATAGCTGGAAAAACTTTTCGTGGAATGTGTTTTGAGCAGAATTAACTTTTCTCTCATTTTTGTATATCTCCCAGGCACCGGGCATATTGGCTTACTCGAGAGTACATGTCATTCATATATGAGTGCAAGTTACTAGACGATTCTACCTGGCCGACTACAATGAAGACCGTGAGTGCGTCATGATGGCAAATACAATTTTCCCTCGTGCCAATCTCCATCAGCTTTACCAATGCTCAAGCCTCTACGGGGGGAAAGTACTTTCTGGGCTCTCGTAAGCTAAGGTCGAAAACAAGGAGAGTTTATTGCGTACTCACGGAAGGGCCTCATTATAGGCTGTCACATCCTTCAGCTCGAAGGTGACGAAGACTACCCTTTCTAGAATACTGCCATTGTTTTCCAAGAATCTTCTCACAGTCTCGCAAGCGACTTTTGCTGCATCTTGGCTAGGATAACCATACACACCAGTGCTGATGCTGCTGAAAGCAATGGTTTTGACGCCCTCCAGTGAGGCTAATTTCAAGCTGTTTTCATAACAGCTTCGAAGGGCTCGTTCGCTTTTCTGGGGTTCACGGCTGCTATAAACAGGTCCGACTGTATGAATGACGCGTTTGGCTGGTAAATGATGCCCTTGAGAAATGACCGCATCTCCAGTAGAACATCCGCCCAATTCGCGGCATTCGGCCTTCAGTCCAGGTCCAGCAGCCCGATGAATAGCCCCATCAACACCACCACCACCAAGCAAGGTACTGTTTGCCGCATTGACGATCGCATCGAGCTGGAGTTTGGTAATGTCACCTCGGATGAGGCCGACACGAGAGTTTATGGAGGCCGATGGAAGGAAAGATGATGTGGAACCTGAGAAGACAGACTCTTTTGCAAGAGCTGACGTTTGATAAAGCTGAGCAATGGTGGGAATTTCTGAGAGAACTTTGATTGACGTCATTCTGTAAGATTCATTGTGATGACAATAAGGAAAGCGAAATGCTGACGACAGGCACGAAGCTGTTGGGCCAATGAGGTGCGCTTCTTGCTGGTACTGCAAAAGTACTGTTAACACGAGAGACCTTGTTTCTCACTCAAGAGGCATTTGGCACAATACGTCTTCTTGAGAGAGGTTTTCGCATACAACTGATACTGAATGCGGGGCTCTGCACAACTACACTCGCGAAATAAATTGTAGCCTGCCGGACGGCTTCGAAGAGAGTTTATCGTCGTGAAAAGCAGAGGTGTTACAAGAAGGGTATACTTCGTCTCTCTCAGCTCGTCGAAGACGTCTTGAAAAATCGCTTTGATATAACGATCATGCAGAAGGATTATGCCCTTGGATCTTGATGTATTGTTGATGTTTGCGGGCAGCTTCTAGAATATTGGTGGGGTTGGCCGGCTTGATGGAACAGATTGAACAGAACAGAAGTAAGTGCCCGCCGCTCCTGTTTGACGATGTCTGGCCTTATCGCAGGCCGCGATGGGCGGCGCCACTGCTTATCGATGCCGTCTGGTTTGTTCCCGCCCCTCATGACACATTTTCCACCCCGCCATCAGCTCCTTCTGAGTCACGGCTTGTCGTTGTACCAAATTCACCACGGCCGACCTAGCGCTGATCTTTAACTTATACATTGTGCCCGAAAAAGCTAGAAGACTGCTCAGAAATACATCCGTTGCCGAATTAAACGCCCCTCTGTGGTAAAATCCACAACAATGGCTGACGACGCGACTAAGAACATGGCCAAGCTCCAGCTTGACGATGTCACCGGAGAAATGGTCTCCAAGGCCGAACTCAAGAAACGCCAGCAGAAGAGGGCTAAGAAGGCCGCCCAAGAAAAATCCCGCCAAGAGAAAGCGGCCGCCGGCCCAAGTCAGACAGCTGTTGCGCCAGCTCCAAAGCCAGAGGAAGTCCCCATCGACCCAGAGGCAATGTTCAAGCAAGGATTCCTCGACGATGTCTATAAAGAGCGGCCAGTAAAGGATGTGGTAACGCGTTTCCCACCAGAGCCCAATGGCTATCTCCATATAGGGCATGCCAAAGCTATCGCCGTTAACTTTGGCTTTGCCAAGTACCACGGCGGCGTGTGCTATCTACGATTCGACGATACAAACCCAGAGAAGGAGGAAGAAAAGTATTTCACTGCCATCCAAGATGTCATCACATGGCTTGGATTCAAACCTTATAAAATCACTTATTCAAGTGACCATTTTGAAAAACTTTATCAGCTGGCAGAGAAACTCATTTCTCAGGGCAAGGCATATGTTTGTGCATGCAACGGTGCGTTTTCTGAAACATGGTGCTGAAGTTCAACGCTCTAACTCTCTCTGGTTCCTAGATACTGAGATCAAGCTTCAGCGAGGAGGAGAAAAGGGAGCCACACCCCGATACCGCTGTCAGCACGCCGAGCAAACGGTCGACGACAACTTGCAAAAATTCCGTGATATGCGTGATGGAAAGTACAAGCCCAAGGAGGTTTTCCTGCGCATGAAGCAAGACATCACCGATGGTAATCCTCAGATGTGGGATTTGGCGGCGTATCGAATCAAGACTGACACCCCCCATCATCGCACTGGATGGAATTGGAGGATCTACCCAACTTACGACTTCACCCATTGCTTGTGCGATAGTTTCGAAGGCATCACACATTCTCTATGCACTACAGAATTCATCCTAAGTCGGGTATCATACGAGTGGCTCAACAAGTCTTTGGAGGTTTACGAGCCCATGCAACGAGAGTATGGACGCCTGAATTTGACCGGTACTGTTTTATCGAAGCGCAAAATTCTCAAGCTCGTTGAAGAAAAGATTGTGCGAGATTGGGACGACCCAAGACTTTACACTCTTATTGGTATCCGCCGTCGTGGTGTGCCGCCTGGTGCGATTCTTGAGTTCGTCAATGAACTTGGCGTCACCACTAACATCACGACCATCATGATCCACAAATTCGAGCAGAGTATCCGCAAGTACTTGGAGAAAACTGTGCCCAGGTTGATGATGGTTCTTGATCCAGTCCCCTTGGTTATCGAGGGTGCTGAGGCTTCGGACGTAACCCTGCCGTTCTCACCAAAAGACCCTAACATGGGATCCCATACCATCCGCTTCACACCTACCATATACATCGACAGATCTGATTTCCGTGAAATTGACAGCAAGGACTATTTTCGCTTAGCCCCTGGCAAAACTGTTGGCTTGCTCAATGCGCCATACCCTGTGAAGGCAACCTCATTTACCAAAGACGAGGCTACAGGAAAGGTGACTGAGATCCGAGGTGTATTTGACAAGGAGACCAAGAAGGCGAAGACATATATTCAGTGGGTTGGTACTGAGGGGTCAAGGAAGGTGGAAGCTCGCATTCACAACGCTCTGTTCAAATCGGAGAAGCCAGATGATGCAGAAGGCGGTTTCTTGAATGATCTCAATCCTAATAGCGAGGTCATATATCCTAATGCTATCATCGAGTCAGGATTTGACGAAGTCAGGCGCCGAGCACCGTGGCCAGACGCTGCTGGCGAGAGTGAGCTCGGTAAAGGCGGCCCGGAAAGCGTTCGATTCCAAGCCATGCGCGTTGCCTATTTCGTAAGCTACAGTCCATAACTCCCTCAGCCTTAATGATGATGAGGCTATTGCTGACCAAATGCTTTACTAGGCGATGGATTCCGATAGCACAGACGAAAAAATTGTATTCAACAGGATTGTGAGTTTAAAGGAGGACGCTGGAAAGAAAGCATGAATGCAGCGAGCAGAAGTAGGTCAACGGCGTTCGGTGTCTGAAAATAATCAACGACCGAAGATTCACATAAGTAAGGACCAGCACCAAGCAGTATTGGCAAATGTAGCAGGGCAGGCATTGGTGACGCTCGTATTTATATTACATCGCATCAGTCATCATGCTCAAATATATCAGGTCGGAGACAAAATCAACGCGACATCTATGCCAAGCAATAACTTGCCTGTTGAGGATGATCACGCTGTTATATTGGAGTTCTCGTGTATGTGCAGTATAGTTCGACCTGTCTTTTCATCGATAGAAAGAAGACTAAGAGTGATGTTGATGGTATTGTCGTTGTGGAAGACTTTCGAAATACCACAAACCTTCAACACGCGACTGTCTAGTTCTCGTAATGACGACACCGCGTGCTTTTCGGGCGGCTTCATGGATTTTTTGGCTTCCAAGAGAAATTCCTACGACTGAGATGAACCTGTGATGACGTGGCACAAATACTGAAGCGGAATGGAGCGGAAAGTCGTAGTATTTTGATTGGAATTCGACTCCACCGCCACGACCTTAACCTGATCCAACGGTGCCGGTACCATTTGGCGCCGGCTATGATCGAGAGAAACGGCGTAGCCGGGTGTTGTTGCTTACGGGAACTTCCCCACGGACGGATCGAGCCAGGCCCCAAACTAGAATGGATAAGTGGCTCAACAGACATGTCCCATGGCTCAAAGTCGGCGAGAGGTACAGAAAACGTTCAACCTACGAAGGCATTACTGTGCCGCTCGGTAAAGTATGACAGAATGTTGTAGGATATGCTTACGGAGTAGAATGGCAATACCACAGAGGAGAATTGCGCAGCAGTTATCTTTTGAGAACGGAAGTCTATAGAAGTTGAAATACCAAGCAGGATCTGTCGTTCAATTTCCAGTTTTTCCTCATCATGAAGTCTATTCAATTTCTCTCGCCCTCACATTGGCGGTGTGTAGCCCCAAAGGATTGAAAGGTAATATAGGCGATTGTGCTGCAGAAGTGCCCTTCATCTGAGGACTTTGGCCTGGCTTTCATGCTCTCGAGAACGACACCGGCTTCAGCAGGATCACGGTTACTGGATTCGTCTCCAGTTCTCTCCGCATTGTACAGTGGATCATACAACTATGCACGACAACAAGGCTGCCATATTGGCTGTCCTGACCCTGCCGTATGTTCATCGCCAAGCTGGTCAGCCCATAGAAGCCATTTCTGTTCCCGCTTTGCACGTACCCGTTTGACTCGAGAACCTAATAAAAGAGCTAACCACGGCGCCATCAAGTGCTAGATCTGAAATCATCTGCAAGCTGGCTGGCCGTGCACACGGGCACGGCGACAACTCACCGCCTTTGCCGTCCTCCCCAATCGAGTTTAGCGCAGGCCTGATAAAGCCCGATAAGCCCCTTCTCACCAGCTAAAGTGGAGGGGCAGGGGCGAATTTTTTCTCATCCATCCAGGATTTAGCGCCCCCGAACATAAAAACGAAGGGCAAGAAAAAAAAGTTGTGGAGGCCAGGGACACATAAATCTTGTCCACCCTCTCTCTCTCTCTTCAGAACCCCCCGTATTTTTCCCTTTTCCCCTCCACCTTTTTTTTTGGACGTCATACTCCAAGACGAATCGCGGACTAGTTCTTCCAAGCAGTCCTCATTCTTTGTTAGTCGAGTTGTTTCTTGGGTCCTCCTCCTTGAAACAACCCCGCCTCCGTTACCGATAGACGCAAAAAAGCCGCGATAGAGCAGAGTCGACCCTTCCATCGTTTCTGTGGGCTTTCACGATAGACAAACCAATTTTTCTGTCTGGAAAGACCCCGATAGACACTGAACCGTATTAGGGCATTGTCTTTCTCAGTTCGCCTTTTCTTAGACTCGAATTTTCGCATTTTAATACTCCCACAATCGACAACATGCCTTCCGAAAACGCTCAGTCGATCAAGGTCCTTGATGAGCTCTTCCAGAAGCTCACCGTCTCAAAGGAGGCGGCTGACATCAAGGAGTCCTCCAATCAGCTGGCCAGCTTTATTAACGGCCGCATTGAGGATCAGGATGTCCCCAGCAAGTGAGTTTTATTCTGTTTTGCCGCCTCTTTAACCAGCGGCGTTTACTCAGACACCCACCCCGCCACCTGGGGCTAAATTTTTTTTGCTTGTGCCTCACTGGCACCCCCGCCAACATGGGCATGGGCATGGGCATCTTCCCACCATCACCACCCTCCAAGTTTCACTGGCATTTCCCGCTGTTTATCTGGTCGGCAGTGAAGGTCCTTGATTAATGGTGCTTCAGTGCATCGAGCGGCTTCACATCAAGCGGCTTCACATCACTCACTAGCTCAAATGCAACAAATCTAACAATTTATTTTTTAGGACCATTGATAACCTGAAGAAGAATCTCACCAATAAGAAGGATGCCGTGGCCCGTGAGCAGGCTTGCGTTGCGATTGAGGCTATCGCGTCCCACTCCGAGGTTTCCGCCAACGTTGAGCCTTATCTTGTCGTCCTTCTTCCCCATGTTCTTGCCGCTGTGGGTGACAAAATCACTGCTGTCAAGACCGCTGCTACCGCAGCCGTCAATGCCATCGCCGGTGCCATTAACGGCAATGCCTGCAAGGCTGCCCTCCCTGCCATTATGGAGTCAATCCGCACTGCCCAGAAGTGGCCTGAGAAGATGGCTGCTCTGGACTTCATTGACGCCCTGATCAAGACTGCCCCCGCTCAGCTCGCCTACCGTGTCCCCGACTTGATACCCGTGATCTCAGAGGCTATGTGGGATACTAAGAAGGAGGTCAAGGAGCGTGCCTACAAGACTATGGAGCAGCTTTGCCAGCTTATCGTCAACAAGGATATCGAGCGCTTCATTCCCGAGCTCATCAAGTGTATCGCCAAGCCTGAGAACGTTCCCGAGACCGTTCACTTGCTCGGTGCCACCACTTTTGTCACTGAAGTCCAGGAGCCCACTCTGGCTCTCATGGTTCCTCTTCTGGATCGTGGTCTGGCCGAACGCGAGACTGCCATCAAGCGAAAGGCTGCTGTCATTGTTGACAATATGTGCAAGCTTGTTGACGACCCCAACATCGTTGCCCCTTTCTTGCCTAAGATGATGCCTGGTCTTCAGAAGAACTACGACAACTTGGCTGATCCTGAAGCCCGTGAGAAGACCAAGCAGGCTTTGGACACCATTACACGTGTTGGCCATGTCGTTGATGGCAAGATTCCCGAAGCCCGTAACGACGGCGACCAGAAGGTCGTCCTTGGCAAGCTCAAGGATCTTCTCGCTCCCAAGTACGCCTCTTATCTCGAAAAGATGGGCCCTGTTGCCGAGTACATTGCTGCTATGGCCGGCCAGCTCATCGACGAGAAGGAGTCCGAGAGCCTTGTCTGGGTTGACAATTTGAAGGCGTACATGTCCGTCATCACTGGAATTGACAACGCCGAATCTACCGTTGAAGCTCTCCGCAAGCGTGCTTCACCTGGTGCTGCCGAGGAGGAAGCCGTCGAGGCCGATGAAGAGGAGGGCGAGGATCTTTGTAACTGCACCTTCTCTCTGGCCTACGGTGCTAAGATTCTTCTCAACCAAACTCACCTGCGTCTGAAGCGTGGTCAGCGTTACGGTCTCTGTGGTCCCAATGGATCTGGAAAGTCCACCCTCATGCGTGCTATCAACAATGAGCAGGTTGAGGGTTTTCCCAAGCAGAGCGAGGTCAAGACCGTCTTCGTTGAGCACGATCTTGATTCCGCTGATACTGAGATGACCACCATCGAGTGGACTATGAAGAAGCTCGCTGAGGCTAACGTTACTACCACCCAGGCCGATGTCGAGAAGCAGCTCAGTGAATTTGGCTTCACCGACGGCATGATTTCTGGTGAAATTAGTGCCCTTTCTGGTGGTTGGAAGATGAAGCTCGCTTTGTGCCGTGCCGTCTTTGAGGCCCCCGATATCCTGTTGCTCGATGAGCCTACCAACCACTTGGATGTCAAAAATGTCAAGTGGCTCGAGGAGTACCTCACCAACTCTCCTTGCACCTCTATCATTGTCTCTCACGACTCCGGTTTCCTTGACAATGTCTGCCAGCACATCGTTCACTACGAGCGATTCAAGCTCAAGCGTTACAGGGGCAACTTGGCAGACTTTGTCAAGCGTGTCCCCTCTGCCAAGTCCTACTACGAGCTTGGTGCATCAGAGATGGAGTTCAGCTTCCCTGAGCCCGGTTTCCTCGAGGGTGTCAAGACCAAGGCCAAGGCTATTCTGCGAGCCACCAAGATGTCCTTCCAGTATCCCGGTACCTCCAAGCCCCAGGTTTCCGACATCACTTTCCAGTGCTCTTTGGGATCTCGTATTGCTGTCATTGGACCCAACGGTGCTGGCAAGTCTACCCTTATCAACGTTTTGACTGGTGAGCTTATCCCTACCCAGGGTGAGATTTATCAGCACGAAAACATCCGTATTGCCTACATCAAGCAGCACGCTTTCGCTCACATCGATAACCACCTTGACTCAACTCCATCTGAGTACATCCAGTGGCGTTTCCAGACTGGTGAGGATCGTGAGACCATGGACCGTGCTAACAAGATCATCACTGAGGATGATGAGAAGGCCATGGACAAGGTGTTCCGAATTGAAGGTACCCAGCGTCGCATCATTGGAATCAACTCCCGCAGAAAGTTCAAGAACAGCTACGAGTACGAATGCTCATGCGCCATCGGTGAGAACGTTGGCATGAAGAACGAGCGCTGGACCCCCATGATGTCTGCCGACAATGTCTGGTTGCCCCGTAACGAGCTTTTGGCCTCTCACCAGAAGATGGTCGCAGATGTTGATATGAAGGAGGCCCTCGCCTCTGGTCAGTTCCGTCCTCTGGTCCGAAAGGAGATCGAGGCTCACTGTGCCAACTTCGGTCTCGATGCCGAACTTGTTTCCCACTCCCGCATGAGAGGTCTGTCAGGAGGTCAGCGTGTCAAGACGGTCCTTGCTGCTTGCTCATGGCAGCGCCCTCACTTGATCGTTCTTGACGAGCCTACCAACTATCTTGACCGTGACTCTCTCGGTGCCTTGTCCAAGGCTTTGAAGAAGTTCGAGGGTGGTGTCATCATCATTACCCACTCCGCCGAGTTCACCAAGGATTTGACTGAGGAAGTCTGGGCTGTCATGGACGGCAAGATGACTCCGTCTGGCCACAACTGGGTTTCCGGTCAGGGTGCTGGTCCCCGTCTCAAGCAGGATGATGACGATGAGGAGGAGAAATTCGATGCTATGGGCAACAAGATTGTCAGCACCAAGAAGAAGGCCAAGTTGACATCTTCTGAGCTGCGCAAGAAGAAGAAGGGTAAGTCCAATCATCCTACGCACTAGTATCAAGATAATGTATTTGCTAACAAACCGCTTGTAGAACGTATGGCCCGCCGCAAGCGTGGTGAGGAGGTTTTCAGCGACGAGGACGATCTTTAAGCGAGTGCATACCCCAATAAGTCGCTGTAATACTTGGTCGGCTTCCCGCTACTTCTCTGATGATGTTTTCATACACTTGTTTGTTTCCTTTGTACGGTCATGTGGAAGAAGGTAAAAGTTTTTCAAAATTGCGATGCGTTCTGGGAAATGATTGCATGCTTGGGCTACCGATAGAGTTGGCCTTCTCAATTAGATGAAGATGACGAATGCGCACAGGAGAAATGTTCAGAGGCGCCGATGAAGGGTTGGAGGACCCCAACACGGTGACCTCGACAAACCACCTGGGGTTTGGAATGATGATAGTATGGTTGACAGAACCCGAATAGAGTGGACAGTAATGATTTAACACCTCGGCGTCATCAGTGTGCATTTGGCTGGTTGTTAACCATTTCCCGTTTATGAGAACGAATGAGCCATGGCCAAGGTTCCTGTGCTGCGCAGGAAAGAGTTACTCTTGGGCTCCGGTTAAGTACCCTTCGTACCGTCGAAGTTGTGGGCACAATACAATGCCCCCCCTGAATTATTTGACAAATCTACATGCCCCAGTTATTCGTTCCTCTCTAACAGCTGTAATTAGCTGTAAGTAATACTATTTATTATTAGAGAGCTACAAGGAAAATAAGCAGGGTATATAGCGCTATAAAAGAGTATGTCTATTTCCATGCAGTTTACTAGTACTAAAATGCCCATCTCCTTTATTTCCTAGCTAATATCTGATTGGCTTGTTTATTTCCTAGCTGATATCTGATTGGTTCAATTGCCCCTGCCATGTAGATTTGTAAAATAATTCAGGGGGTGTATTGTACGTGAGACCCCTCGCTCGGTACGGTGTCACAGTAGAGAGGCTCGGCACAACGAACAAAAAGTAATAGAATGTGGTTTATGATATCAGGAGCACTTGGCCTAGCATATGACAAATCAGACCCGCCTCTTGACCGCCTCGAATAAAGCGGCGCAGCCGACTGGCCACTACGGAGTAATTTGTGCGTACATTAATTATGCCTTGCGACAAGTTGCGGGGGCGGGGCGGGGCGGAGCGGACGGTCGGTCATCCGGCCGTCTCGCCGTTAGTTGCATGGCCACAGCTATTTAAATACCATAAAGTTCCCCTTCTCTTCGTGCGCGTATTCGTAGTGATCCTGAGCACGAGCTTCCAAGTGGTTACTTCTGCCCGCGCCGAAACGGGTGTGGGTTGGATCTCCCGCCCCTGAGGCCTGATACGACTCATGTAAGTCTACCAACAGTCGCTACTGCCATGTCACGACTCACCTCACGACGACGGTTGCCACCAAACCGGAGAAAAACTTACAGTTGGATCGTTCAGACTTTACAATACAGAGGTCGACTTTTTGAAAACCCTGACTGCCCCATGATTTCCAGCGGAAATGCCACAAACGGGCTCTCAATTACGTCTTTCGCTTGACACGACGAATCTCGCACCATCTATAAGCAGCAATGGCAATGGCAATGGCAATGGCAACGGCAACGGCAACGGCCACATGCATGGCCATGGCCAAACCCATGACTATGGTGGTGGGAGTGAGGATGAGTCGTCTGAGAGCAGCCCATTGGACTCTTCGGTATTCTTTCCAAGAGTTCGCCGAAAGCCCGTGTCTACTAGCCAGACTCGATTGTCCGTTGACCAGGTTCCGTTGAGGAACAAAACGCACCACCCTGCTATCAACGCTGTGATGAGTGTTGACGATGAACACGAGGGGCATGTTCAAGAATCCAACAAGAAGAAACTTGGACGTGGCCCACTGTCAAGCATCTGTCTCTGGAAATGGGAGCTGGTGTCTCTTTTTATTAGTGCCGTGAGCTTCGTCGGTATAATCATAGTCTTGCAGATCTACCAGGACCGAGCCCTGTCTTCCTGGAGGATTCCTCTTTCCATCAACGCCATCGTTGCTGTCCTATCTGCGGTGTTCAAAGGCTCTCTTGGTTTGCCCATTACAGAAGGTATGCTTTTCAGTTGAGGGATTCGGTAATGGTCTTTCTCCTGTTTCTGAGATTCGGGACTTTCTCTCCCTCCCTTCTATTTGTGCAGTCCACGAGTCTAGGGCTGACCTCCTGTTTCTGATCAGGTATAAGCCAGTTGAAATGGCTGTGGTTCTCAAGTCAACCTCGGAGCCTTGCCGATATAGACATGTTCGACAAGGCCAGCAGAGGTCCCTGGGGCTCATTCCTCTTCGTGAGCAGACAAGTTGCTCGACGCCAACGATCGTGAGTTGGCATCCGAGACACGGAATGGATGGAAGAACTGTTCCCGTCGCATCACCCGCTAACACACGCTTTTTGCCAGATATCTTGCCAGCCTCGGTGCATTCATAGCCATCATCACTTTGGCCACGGACCCGTTCTCGCAGGCTACGGTTTCGCTGAAGAGTTGCCTCATGCCCATATCTTTGCAAGCCCGAATACCCATAGCAAACAGATACATCGAGGTTGGCCCCCACTATGGCGTGGGCTCAAACGTTCTTGACACTCCTATGCAGTATGCCGTGTATCGCGCCCTTCTGGAGCCTCCCGCAAACAGCTCGCAGAGCGTCAAGGTCGACTGTACAACGGGCAACTGCACATTTCCCGCGGATCAAGGCGCCACGTTCACGACCCTGTCCATGTGTCACAGTTGCAGGGATATATCGAACACGATTCGGTACAACAATGCATCCAGGGCATCTGCTCACGAATTACCAAATGGGCTTTCTGTCCAGACGTCGACGCTCTTGAACACAACTGCCTCGAAATCGTCAGAGGGGTATCCCGACGGCTCCTGGCCGCGAACGAATTTGGTAGACATCCAGGCGATAGCATTGGTGGACAGAGATGCCCAATGTGCCGAAAAGTCCAACTGCGCGAAAGCTCCCCTTGCGTTCGAATGCTCCCTCCGACCTTGCGTCAAGACATATGGCGCAAACTACACCAACGGAGAATATCGTGAGGACGAGCTGTCGCGGGCTTACTTGCATTACGTCCCCGGGTCAGTCAGGCATTGGGAAGTGGCCATGAACCGCACGGTATACAATGGCACGTGGAAAGATTGCCAAGGCACCGAGCTGAGGTCCGAAAAGAACACGGTGCAAGTGGCCTTGCCCGGGATCCAGCAAGAAGACATTGACTCGTTGAGCTTTCCCAGCCTTTGGTATCCGCCAGAGTGCGTGTACACCATGACCGGCGTGTCGAGCAACGCGCTTGCAGATTTCATCATATCCCTATTCGCGAACCAGAATGTGGAATTTGCCATGCTGCAGTGGGGACTCGAGGGTCCCTTCTGGCTTCAGACCCTGTACAAGGCGGGCAAGATGAACATGTCGTCCATCAATGCGTGGGCGGACGGCCTCTCCCTGTCCATCGGGGCTCAGATGCGGAATGTGCCTGACGGGCCAGACATGCTGAAGCAGGTCCGCGGCCAATCATTCCGAAACGAAGTATGCATTCGGGTGGAATGGAAGTTCCTTTCGTTCCTAGCCGTCTTGATCGGGCTCGAGCTCCTCTTTGCGGCCACAGTCATTGTTCTCAACCACCGCAGCCCCTGGGACGGGAACTGGAAATCTTCCTCACTGGCCCTCGTCTTCCAGAATCTTGGACCGCCCGAGCCAGCGACCAAGGAGGGCATGGCCCCCGGTTCTGAGCAAGCCCTTGCTGCTGCTGCCGAGCCGATGAACGTGTCGTTGTCCCGGGCCGAGGGGCGATGGCAATTGACAAGAGAAGGGGATCTGTAACTTGCAAATTGCTTGTATTTTCCACGCGGTGGCGGGAGAGGTTAAGAAACGGGATGTGAATCTAACGAGAGAAAAGAGGAGTATCCCCTCTGGCGTACATAATGAGGAAGCATCCTGTGAGCGCCCGATGTCGGGCTCCGCTGCAGATTAGTAAGGCAATAGGGACATAAGCCCCGGGGATTGACGACGGGGCTGTGATTGAAGGGTCACTGAATGCGCGTGTCGCGTTAGTCCTAATCCGGAAGGACGGTCCCTACACCTAACCGCCGGATTTGACCAATGTACTCCGTACGAATCCGTACAAATCTCTCGCTTGCTTGCTAGGTATTGCTTGCTTGCTAGGTATTGCTTGCTTGCTAGGTATTGCTTGCTTGCTAGGTATTGCTTGCTTGCTAGGTATTGCTTGCTTGCTAGGTATTGCTTGCTTGCTAGGTATTAATAGCGTCAATTGCATCTTCTGCGGTTATACAACATAGCTGTATATTAAGGAACGACATTATAAAGGGTATAAAAGAGCTTTATTGTGTTGTATTGCGCTGCGCTGCGTTGCGTTGTGAGGCCTTGTGCGATAATGCGCATTTAGCTTGCAAATTGCTTCTTCCGGACGAGGCTACCTTAGGGAAGGGGACGGCGCGTGCCTACGGACTACAAGACGGAGCTAATAAAAGTGGCATGCAGAATTGGGGGAAGCAGGGCAGGGCAGGGCAGGGCACCCCCTTTTTTTCCCCGTCAATTAGGGGAATGGAACTGGTTGCAATGCAAGCAAAGGTGACTTCGCGAAGACGACGTCGAAAAAATTGTCTGATTGATTTGTTGGTGGCAGCTGGGCTGGCCTGCGGTGGGCTTGCATCGCCTCACTTTGACGATGAACTTGATTGATTGATTGACAGGTGGGCGAAATCCCCAAGTATCTTGGTCTTGATTTGCGCAGTTTCACTCATATCCGGGTATATACGTACTTTCCAAGTCATGAACTTCCGACACTTGGACATGTCCGTGGGTTCCATCGACCGTAACTCAAGCTCGTTATAAACCATGCCCTGTAATGCGTCATGACATCTCTCATGCGAGTCTTTACAACCCAAAAAAAAAAAAAAAGAGTATAACAAGCATCTTTCCCCAACATCTCGAGATAGAAACAAGAAGACGGAGGGGAAAAAAAAATCTAGCGAGCCAGCAGGTTTATCAATCCCTCTGGTGTTTCTCGGCCCTCCTGTTGATGCCTACCAGGCGTCCGATCTCGGTCCAGAAACCGACGGGTGGATGGGTAAAGCTGGCCTCGTATCGGTCAATGATGGGCCGCTCCCAGACCAGATCAGCCTCTTGCGGCTTGACGGCGCGAGTGCGATGCACCAACTTCCAGCCGAAGAACAGGACCGGGGCCAAAAGCTGCATGCTGTAATTTCTGAAGAAGGTTTCCACGTTCCAGGGGGTGAAGGCTGTGTATCCGTAGAAGATGACCACCAGGCTCTGCACAAAGATGGCGATATATGTGCCGTAGGGCTGGAATCGTCCGTAGTATGGGAGGGTTTTGCGGTCAACGCCTTGGACTTTGCATGCGCGGTAGTAGTAGAGGAAAGTCACATTCATGACCAGGTAGTCAATGATGCCGCCGGCGGTGATGAGATCAACAAGCCATCCGACGACCTTCTTGGAGCCGTTTCCGACTTGAAGGAAGGACAGGAACGGAAAACACATGACCACCAGGAAGCAATAGATGGGTACACCGTTACTCCATGTCTTGCGCAGGAAGCTAGGAGCACGGCCCTCGAGGGCAAGACCGTACAGGGAACGGGTTGCACAGTAGGTGTAAGTGTTTCCGGCCGAGAAAATCGATGTCAACATGAGCGCATTGACAACGTGAGGGAGAACGTCAACTCCCAGCATCTTCATCGACATGACATACGGCGATGCAGCAGCGGTCGAGGTAGTTCCCGATTCACCGGTAAGGATGGATACCAGGTCTGGGAAGTTGTAGGGAATGACAATGCCGACGCACAGGGCACTTCCGAAGAAGAAAAGACCAAACCGCCAGTAGATGGTCTTGAACGCCGTCTTGATGAAGATTCGGGGACGCTTGGATTCTGCCGCAACCATGGACACGTACTCGGGACCGACGACGGCGAAGGCGGCAGACCAGAGAGCGCCGAGGAAGCCTTGAAAACGACCTAGATCTCCCGTGGCGCCGTTGAACACGGCGAAGGCACCGGGCTCCTTCCAGTATCGGAAGCCGTACACATCTTTCTTGGGGTTGCCCCCGAGCATGGTCACGAAGGTGTAGAAGAAGAGCATGAAGAGGAGAATGACCTTGCCCCCCGAGAGCCAGAATTCAGCTTCACCGTAGGCGCGAACGGCGAGAACATTAATCATACTACAGGTCGCGAGGAGCACACTTTAGCATACGAACATTCATGTCATGGGGGTGGGGTGGGGGGGGGAAGGCAGGACTGGGTGCCCCGTCTTCATACCCAATATGAAGAGAAGAGTGCAATTCTTACGCGTATAATATGATGACACCAGCACAAATGGCAGCTGTGGGACCAGGCTGTGTGATGCTCTCGTTCCAAAAGGAAAGCACGAGGTTAATGGCAGTGATCTCAAAGGGAATGAGAAGGGCTTCGTAGAGGAAGAAATTCCAGCCTGTCATGAAGCCAAGAGCGTCGTCAACCCAGTGACCAGCTAGACGGATGAAACCACCAGACACGGGCATCAGGACAGTCATTTCGGCGACGGAGTTGTTGACACATGCGAGAACCAGCGAGTACAAGGTAAAGGCGAGGAGCAAACTGCCCGGACCACCCTTTGCCAGGCCAGTACCAATGCTGACGAAAAGCGCGGTGCCGATAGAGCCACCAATGGCCACAAGCTGAATTTGACGGTTGTTCAGTTTGCGATGCAGGCCATCAGAATTGCCGCCGATGGCGAGCTCGCCGACTTCTGGGGACCTAGGGGCCTCGAGCTTGGAGCCCTTTTCCTCATCGCTGGTCGCCATGGTGAGCAGTCAAAATGATGGCGATGGTCGCGAGTTTTTCGTGTTGTAGCTATAAAAATTCGCTTCTGGACAAGAGTCGCATGCGCGCGCAATTGAGCGCAACGAGGCCGGCGGATGATGGAGCAACGAGCCCAATAGTGGGGGATGGTTCTCGAGAGTAAGTCGAGGGTTAATTATCTCAGACTCAGAGCACGTTCACTCAATGAAGAGGTAAGCGTGATGAATCGGGAGAAAGGGAAGCGAAGGATCAGAAGATAGATGAGAGAGGATGGGGGAGCGAACGGGCGAGCAGGGACGGGGCAGGTCAGGATGTATATACTCGGCCAACGAACAACGCAAGGAAGCGGGAGGAAACCAGAATCCAGAATCCAGAAACTAGAATCCGGAATCTAGAGACCAGAGACCAGAGACGCAATTGTCAATCGGTGTACATACATGTAGGATGCGAGCAGGTGGACGGCAATGTGGAGCTGGAGCAAGTCGCACTTCTTGGTTTGCTCGCGCACAATTCGGAGCGGAACCAGGGCTGGCTGGGCTGGCTGGGCTGGGCTTGGCGTTTTTTGTTTGTGGTTGCCGCACTGTCTTCTCATTTGTTGGGCCGGGGGGAGAGGGGGAGGTGGCCCAGCAGTAAAGCCAAATTGGAAGTGGGCGGGCGGGGCTGGGGCTTGGGGCTTGGGGCTTGGGGGCGCAAACATATGTACACGGTTGGTCTGGCCCTGCCTGCGCGAACGAACAGTTCTGTTCTGGTTAATCGATAATTTGCTAGCTTTAAATTTGACCATAATCAGGCTGATACATATATACGTCGATGGCTCCGTGCCGTCTCGCCTGACGACTGATAACGATAATGTCCTCACCTCCAAGGTCCCCCCTGCCGCTGCGAGCAAGCACCTGGATCAGTCCCCGTGGCCGGTTATCGTCCCGTCCCCGACAAAGCTCTATTGTTGGATCGCTTGCTGAGGTATGGCAGTGGCACTGTGCCCACTGTGCCCCTCGCACCGCCGCGCACCACCACGCACCACGCCAACTCACTAGACCGACAGGCGGCTTGTTGGTTGACCAGACTGAGCCACCACGCGGCAGGTTTGAATCGCATCCGCCGTCACCAAAAGTAGTCTCTGCCAACAACAAATGAACCCCGATAACGAACGTTGATGCAAAAAGGGAGCGTGCCGTCAGCGCCGCCACCCTTTTCCGCACGTGACAGAAGCATGCGGCAAAGTTTGACAGGCCTGGCAGATGTCCATGAGCAAGCTGGCTGCGTCCAATTCTGGCCAAGAAACTTTCCATTACATGTAAATGACAGGCCAGTGCGAGACTGTATGGAGCCGAGGCCAACACCACCACGGCTTTCAACGGGTATTACAGTGAGATTCAGCGGCCGCCACCCGCCTGCGTTTTGCTCTCGGGCTTGCCTCAACGGGGACAGATCGCCGTCGGCACACCCGTTGGAAACGCCTCCGTTTTGTACGGAAGGCGTCGTCGTTGAATCCAAGGCATTGTTGTTTGAATTCCAGTGACTGACGACATATTCATGGCACAAATTGAGCATGGCGAGGAAGGCCACACCCACCAGTTCCTTCCCCACGACCAAGGTCCCTGAACAGAATGTCGGGTCCTTTATAAATAGGACTGACTCCATACGAAGAAGTTCCACCCATTTCTTGTCCATGTACGATGAATGAATTTGAACAAGTCCCAACGCCGCTCAATGACCCCTCCTCCATGGTCGATCCTTCTCTTGTTCTAGCGTGGACAAAATAGTGGATGTGGACTGACAGGAAATCGCGCTCAGCTGGCATAAAACGTCACCACCTCGTCAAATCTCGGTGGTGCATCTGACACCTCCAAACAGTCTCTTCCGACGGGATCGATCCACCACGACGGACCCGCAGAGGCTGAGGAACCGGATGACACTGATTATTATACATGATGGAGTACGCAGTACGGAGCCATAATACCCAGCGGTGTGCGCCGACTGACTGGTGAAGAGTGCCGAGACGGTGGCACCACACAAGTCGGCGCGATTTCAAAACAGAGGGACTCGCTCGTTGATGAGTTGAGCAAAGCATGTACATGTACAATCAACCACTCCGTAACGCGGCGGGTATTCGGCAAATACTCGAGTATATCTCCTTAGTCGTGACTCCACAAGCTGTATCACGACTAAGGAGATACGGATCCGTAGAAAGTACATCATCATCTGGGCGCCTCATTGGCAGGCGTGATCCAGATCCACCTTGCGTACAAAGTTTTTCCGTGCGCGCGACCTTGTGAAGCTGAGAGCCTCAAAAGTCAAAAAACTTGTCGCCTTACCCAAAAAAATTGAAACACCGGCTCTTCTCTCGCAGCGGATTGACAGGGGTCGTGATCGAATTGATTTTTTTCTCGCCCAAAGTGCTCATGGTTCCTGATTGTTGCGCGGATTGCCCGACGAGTGGCCAGATGAGCGTCCATGTCTACATTGATACGATTCAACGACTTAAACAATCCGTAATCCGTAGATGATCTGCCATTACGGGGAAAAGCGCCCAGAAAACCCATAACCACGGATTAGTAAAGGATACAAAACGGAGTGAACGTGGGCGACGGCCAAAAAAAGCGGCGCTGTCCAACCAGAGACCCATACGGTGCGACACTGTGCGATAAGCCCAGTCCGCTGTCTGCAGTGTGTGAAAATTTATTGCATTGTCTATTTTTTTTTCCCCCGGGGAAGTGCGACCACCGCTCCAGGCAGCCAATTTAACAACCAACAACAAATCAGCACACAAGACTCCTTGCCCACATCCTCTACATGCACGGAGTGTTGGCTGAAGTGTATGCAGGCCTCAGCCGCTGAGCAGCGTCATAGCAAAGGATGATGGAAAAAAACTGTTCCGTACGACGTGCGCAACTTCGTGACTCGCATGGACCGCGAGGATCGGATTGTTGTTCTAGAGTCTCCCACACCGTCTTTCGCCGCGTAGCGGAAGCGAGGGGCCGTCACCGGCGGCTCTTTTCGGTCCTCGGCGTCACGAGTTCTAAACTTGGCAAGCAGCACCTTGGCTTGCTCCCATTGCTCCTCAGCACTTATCATTACCGGCTTGCAGAAGGAATGACGAAACTAGATTGGCCTGCTGGCGCTGTTTCTGTCTCATGGAGAATCGGATCTCCTGGCAAGAGACACAAGAGGAACAGGATTAGTGATCCCAAGTAAAAGCCCGAGCCAACTAGCACGACCCGAATGAATCCGTGTGAAATGCGTCCAAGGACGAGCCCCCTTCCACCAAACTGCCAGCCTGCCAGTCTGCGCCGAACATGGACCCCGTCTCCAGATGGGCATACATTTGTGCATAAGGATACTGTGCTTCCAGACCACTGCTCAACGTAGCCGGGGCCGTGGTTCGACAGCTTCTCTCCTTGTGAGCAGCTGCCTGTGCTGTCGCAGACTCATCCTCTCGCTGCTGGAGCTTCAAACGCGCAGTGCGGACCTTGGCGATGGCAAGCCCCCAGATGTCGTGGTCCCTACTCCCGGAGCCGACAAATCGATGCATCTGGCTGGCTCGCTCGAACCGGTTGCACAATGCAGATAGTATGCTCGGAACGCTGAGGCCAAGGGTCGGTCTGTCGGCGGCACCGCCGTGATCCTGCGCTGTCCTATCCGCTCCGTAGAGCGGGCTATATTGCCGTGCCTCCATGTCCCGCGGCAGGTCGTCCTCGTCAATGGCATTGTTGTACAGCAGGGGCGCGATGCAGTGCTCGATGCCCACTGAGGATGTCAGTCCTGCCCATCTGCAAATCATGGTGAGCGCCTGGATGAAATGCGCGGCCAAGAGGCAATTCTGGCCATCTAGGCTCTCGATCGGAATGGTGAACCATGTTTTGAGCCACGCCTCGAGGGCATCGCGCGAGGCATCGAGCTTGTTGAGGGCGAGGAGGCCCTGCACCGAGTAGCACGATATGGCTTGGGATAGGGACGCGGCGAGCCTGGCGTCGAGGATAGGGGGCTGGTATAGGTGCAGCCGGGCTGTTGTGAGGTATGTCTGGATGATGCCTGTGTTGAGGAAGATTAGACGAAGTGTTTTGAGAGGAAGAGGGAGGGGGGAGGGGGGAGGCAAGTTGGTATCAGGGTTGTGGGTGCGTACAATTTGACATCATGTCATCGGGTAGCTCATTCTGAATGCCATCGAGCTCGGATTGCAGTTCTTGCAGCTCTGTAGGGTCCTCGAGCCAGTGGTTTGCGGGATTAAAGGCGCAAATTCTTCCTGTCAAGCGTTGAATCTTGACGAGAAAAACAAGTGTCCTGTCTGTTGGTGCGTCTCGGGCGATGCGTAGCTCCTCTAGCCATTGCTCCATGTGCGGCGTGAATGTCATTTGGTCTTGATCTTGTTGGTGTAGTCGGGGAATCGTGGTGTCGGCGGAACTGTTCGTCGCAGGTAGTTCCCCGGAGGCCGTCAGACGCTTGACTAGTTGGTCGACTTTGCTCTCAACATTGCGCCTGCGCGTGCAAAAGATGGTCAGTTGAACATCTCCACCACCGCTTCTGGCAACGTTTCTGCACGAGGTATTCGTCGCTCACATGGTATCATGGCGTCTTCTCCGCGGTCGTCGACCGGCTGGCTGGCACGTCATGCGTAGTCTTTCACACCTGGCGATTGAAATTTTTTGTTTTAGGCTTCCTTTCCTTTCCTTTCGCGTGCTGCAGAGTTTTGCATCTTCCTAAAATATACAGTGCGTGCTGGAGAACTCGGGAGACGGACTGGGGGAAGAATGAACGAACCTGGCGCATTTCCGCCCTTGTTCTTCAATGCCACTGTATGATTGCGTGCATTTCGACCTGGCTTCCACGCAGGAATGGCAGGCAGATCCCCGTTTGGCCGGCTTCGTCGATCCCTGCTTCGAAGAGACGCCGCTTGGTGACATGGTGACGAAGATGGGCGAAGGATGGAGCAAGTTTCTGTCTGTTGGCGTAGGTAAGAATTGGTGAGAAAAGCAGCCGCTGCGGGTGTCGGAAGATACGCCGGTCGGTAGGTTGCATTGAGAGGAAGACGATGAGCATAAGTCAGGGAGCTGTATGTGACATGAACCGTTCCTCATGATGCCGTCGGGTGATGCGTCAAGCGGGCTGCGGGGGTTTGGTATATTTATAGCGGACAAAACGTCTAAATCATGTCAAGACACGTCGGCATCGCGGTGCAAATTGATGGCGTAGCATTGAAGGGTCGCTGAACTAACCTGTTTGGGCCTCTCGTCGTTCGAGTCCTTCGAGTCCTCCGAGTCCTCGGCTCACTTGCCCTTTTGATGATTTACTCGCCGCTGAGTACGATGATGCCTCGGCCAAATGAGAGTTCCAGACAAAGCGATTGGTGCGAGGCCGACGATTTTCGTCGTCCGAGCTCGGTCCTTGTTCATCCCGAGGGAATCCCGATCAAGAGTATCTTCCGAGGTGATGCTCCGAGACGCCGTGGCCACAACTCGCCTCGCGGCTATTGACCTTGAATGACATGACACTGGTCGTCTTGAAGGTAGACTGGCAATTTTCAACGCGCGCACGGAACTTGCCGCCACGGACTTTGAACTCAAAGACTTCATCTATTAATACTTCCCGCATCCGTACATGTGGCATTTTCTAGAGCTGTCGCTTTTCGAGTCGCCGGCACTCGTCCATGCCATGTGCGTGGGTCAGCATTCCAGCGCTGCCGGCAAGAAGAAGCTTGTCATCGACTTCCAGAACAACCCCGGCGGCTATTACATCCTGCTTGGCTCCGACTTCTTCCGGCAATTGTTCCCCAAGACGGTGCAGGACGGAAACTCGCGCTGGAAGCAGAGCAAGAGCTTTGCCAGTCTGGCACGCGTCGTCTCTGGACCGCGTCGCACCATCCACTTGATCAGTGCGCCGTCTTACATGGAGCTAGGGACGTGAAGTGGCATGACATGAGCCCATCAAGGCCGTGTCGCCGTGTCTGGTGGGAGACGGCTGTGCTCTGCAGAACTTGACGGCTATGTTCCCCTTGACATGGGACAAAATATGGCATCCGAACTGAGAATGGAGGGTAACAGACCTCACATCACGATGGATAGAGCGAATTGGGAAGGAAGCCGACGTCCATCATTGGAGATAAATTTACAACTCTAGTCTTGATTCGTCTTGATAGCCATGTGATGTAAGCAGAGGAACAAACAAACGCCGGACGGCCTCGGAGCCGAATCGAAATCGCGACCTGCCATGCGCTGAGCAATCCGATTCAATCCAACTTGAACAGGACGGCATGAAGCCCAGACTTATTAACACGGTCCAACCTTTGCCAAAGCTCCGTGCGTGCCCCCGTCAAACAAGCTGGACGTCTCGTCCAATGCCTGGAAATGCTCGGCAATCTGCATGCCTTTTCTCCTCTGGGCCTCGACGCGCTTCCAATCCCACGGCCCGTCTGCGGACAAGTCCACCTCGCCCAGATCGACTGCCTCGTCGCCGACTTGGTTCTCGCCGCCCCTCCAGCCACCCGGTCGCTCGGGCAGCAAGCCCGAGTCCTGCAGCACAATGGCAGGGTGGACCGTGAGCCGCCCCAGCTTGAAGACGTACTTGCTCACGGCGGTGGCGTGCATCTTGCTCTCCCACCCCCCCGAAGCGTCTTTCCCGCTTCTCGTGCGCACCCTGCCGAACCGCGGGTCCAGCCACTCCGCCGGCTTGGCAGTGCCCTTGGGCACAAAGTGCGTCACCATGTAGAGCCACTTGCGGTCCCAGGCGAGCACTTTGCTCCAGAGCTCGTAGGCGCGGTAGGCGCGGATCTCGCGCTTGAAGGTGCACGCCACGGAGCCGAGCATGATGCCCATGGGTCCCTGGGCGGGCTTGTTGGTCCCGGGGTCGAGCACGAGGCCCGTCTTGGCATTGCGTGTGAGGTTGCGCATCGCCGGACGAGTGAGATACGACACGAGATGGGTTCGCGCAATGTCCAGGTCGGTGAAGTAGGTCGAGTTGGACTTGTGGAGGTTGTAGTCGATCTCGAGGAGCGGCGCGCGCGTCTCGGAAATCATGGGCTTGAAGAGCGCGCGGGGCGTGAGGTCTGGTGATTTGCGGAGTATATTGTGGTACACGATGGCGTAGAAGACTCGGTACTAAAAAAAAAGTCAAAGAGAAATGTCAGTTGACCTTGCGCCGCCGCCGGGTTGTTCACACACACACACACACACAACAAGGGGGCCGGAATAGACTCACAGTCCACGCGAATGGCACATTCTTCAAGTTCAGGACCACGAACAGCAAAAGCAAGATCCGCGACGTGCGCCCTGGTCCTGTCACGAAGGCGTGTATCGCCCTGGGCCAATTGACCTTGTATGCGGCATAGCCGGCGGATCCCAGAGCAACGGGGACGATGACGCGGGTCGCGACGGCGAGGCCGCCGACTTTACTCGAGGCCGATGCCATGACGTGATTCTAATCCAATATCGCCGAGCTTGTGCTGTTGTTTGCCACGCGCGCGGAAAGTCGTCTGGCGTGACGGAGGGATTGGTGTTTTGACGGGCGACGGGTTCGAAAGCTGTTCAGAATGCCGAGGTAGTCAGGGGATCTTGGCAAGTGGGGCATCCCCGACCTGCTGTCATCGCACGGGATGGATAATCAATGCTCCGCCGTATTCAGGGGGGGAAAGAGCACCTTGTGTGTGAGGCCATCGCAAGCAGTCTCCGGCTTCTATCGAGGGCATTTCGCACGCCTTGGAGGATTGCTCTGCGGTTCCGCGCATGAATGTGGACGGATTCGCCGGTGCTGCCCAAGATGACGAGACCCTCGATGCCAGATTAGGCGATTCAATTCATAATTTTGTCTGGATATAAATGATTGGAAGTGACTGTCTGTAGAGGGAGGAACGTGGGGGTGCATTGCCGACGGCGGCAGCTTCTTCGGTCCTCGGGGTACTGCGCAGCGATGTAGACGCATTGCAAAGCAGCAGAAGACAGCCGCTACGGGGGAAAATTCTCAGCACGCGGGAGCATAATTTGAGAATCTTAACACTCTGTCTATTTTCGCCGTTTTCGCTCGCGATTGAGGATACCGGGAAACGCCCTCTAAGTTGGGTTACCCCTTGCCTTTTCATACCACCCCCTCCCCAAGCCACGCCAACTATCGAACTATGTGCGTGCCCTCCGCGGGCTCCAGAACCAGCCATTGGCATGCCAGGTCCTTGTTCTCGTTGTGTTTTCGCAGTGTGGCGATGATTTGATTCGAGATTTCTTCAAAGTTGCTCGTCGCAAGAGCTAGGATTGTCGGCCCTGCTCCCGACAGGCACACTCCCAGGAAACCAGGCTGCATCTTGGGAGACATGGACTCGACCACCTCTGTGAGACCTGGAATCAAAGTCTGGCGGTATGGTTGATGGATCTTGTCCTGCATGGCGAGGTGAATGAGCTCAGGGTCCGGTGGCGATTGACCGAGGGCAACGGGAAGCAGAGCGATTCGCTGGAGATTGAATGTCTGAAAAACAACAGATTAGCAAAGCTATTTCAAGGCCCATGGCTTGCCATGAGTTCCCCGGATCCAACCCCCCCCTCTCGTTTAGTTTGAGATACATACCACGTCCGGACGGGGGTACTTCTCCGGAAGCACAGCACGAGCCGAGGCCGTGGGGACGATGAAGTCGGGAATGATGGCGACGGCTTTGATGTCCTTGGCCCAAGGGAATTTAATGTGGTGTCCAATGCCGAATGGTGGCGAAGGAGGCTTCTTGCCGGTGTCAACACCGCCAGCGGGCGATGGGAGGACTTCCGAAAGGGGAATCTCTATTCTGGCCGCGTCTTCGGGATTCAAGGGCATGAGGTACGTTCCGACGAAACCACCGAAAAGGGCCGCGCCGACATTGTCAGGATGTCTCTCTGCGAATAATCAGCAACTTGTCCTAGATGTTCCTTCCTACTAGGACAATGTGGTAAAACCAATGGAGGTCCGAAACTCACCAATCATGAGACAATAGTCGAACAGTCGGTCCAGGTCCAAGTCCTTCAACCCACCAACTTCCTTGCCCAGCATCACTCCAGCCACCACAGCAGCGCCCGAGCTACCCAAGCCTCTTCCCAGAGGGATCGGGTTCTTGATATGGACGCGGGTCTCCACAGGGAATGCGCGCTGGTCATGGCATCTCAGCACATAGAGCGCAACCCTTGTGATCAGATTGCTCTGAGGATCGAGGCTGATGTCGTCGGTGCCCTGGCCCTGGCCCTCGTAAGTGATGATGCAGTTCAGCGGTTGCTCGGAGGAAGACTTGGAGCGGTCAATGGTGACATGCAGCTCGAGATAGATGGTGAGAGCGAGGCCAATGACATCGAAGCCGGGGCCGATGTTGGCGCTCGAGCACGGCGTTCGAATGACGAATGACTCCATGGCTGTAGTTGAAACAGTGAGGAATCACTCGTCAATTGGTGCTGGATGCAGACGGCGGGTCTGCTGCACTGAGAGGGCAAGTTATTCCTCACAGGCTGTCTTCTGGAACGCCAGATGATCGGGCCTGTTGCGCAATGTTCGGTCGGTCGGTCGGTCGGTCGGTCAACAGAAGCTGAAAAGGTTTCGCGTGTTGGATGCAATGTCGTGCGGCAGTTTGGCGGGGCGCGCCGATAACCACCCGATAACCGGAGCCGGCCTCGCACTTTCTCAACCGATCCCCACAGACGGACATGAGGCCGTCCTTGCGATATTTGATTGCCATGACCTCCTTTTTGGCATGGTGCTAGCTGCCTTGGAATGATACTGGGAGTTCTGGGAGTTATGGGAATTCAAGATGACTCCGCTGGGCTGGAGACGCGACAACTTTTATCGGCTCGCACCCACGATCCGTCCCCTTTTCACGCAGTTTGAGCGATCATCTCTGAGATGCCTGGTCCGGCGGCAAATCGTCGGAGACACGCCCCGGAAGTCTAATGAACATACGACAAACCCATCTTGGCTTTGTTCCAAGCTAATCTCCCGCCTCGACGACTACTGTAATACGACTGTGACGTCTGATGTGGTTCAAACCAGACTGATAACAAAGTTGATCGCGGAAAAGTTGGGTACCCCCGGAGGAATATTGATGCCTTGCATCGATTGTTCGCACGTGATCACTACATGATGAGACGTTAGGTATTGTCATAGTAGAAGCATATTCGATTAGCTTTTGCAGACCAACGGCCCCGCGGTCTGAATATGCAGTGGCGCGATATGGGCATCATCACCTGCGCCTCAATTTGTCAAAGTGTAACAACGAAACTTACATGTACATCGGATTGTCGGCTGCGAGCGGCAATGTCCAATGAGAGAGCTTGGTGAAGCAGCAGTCTCCACCCCTACCTCACTAAGAGCAAGAAATCACGTGTTGAATTAGCTCTCGCTTTCCCGCAGCTCTCCCCGCTTTGACGACCAATCAGCTCGTCTCGTGCCATTATTACTTATTTCGCCTTGCTCTTCTCTTCTCCCCCGTCCGTCCTCTGCCATCAAGTGGCTATTACTGGCTTCAAGTTGCAGCAAGTCTGATCGTTTGAGGCTATTATTTGATTGCTTTTCCCTTCACCTCGTACGATCCTGCCTTGCAACATTCCTAAGGGCGCCAAGGACTAGGCTCCAACCTTCGCTGTGGTCAATGACCTGCTCCGACATCTCCGATTGAGCTCAAGGGCCGCACATATCCAAGCAGCAACGTTTCGACATTGACATCGACAAGCATCACCACAGCTACCACCAAACAACATTTTTTTGCCTCTCGACTACTACAACACGCGTCGGTGGCAATGGTTCTCACGCACACCACCGCCCATCAATATTCTCACCCATTTCCCACCGTCACTCTCGCCTACTTCCTCCGCTACTCCTCCCCCCAGCTCAATCCCTTCGCCGCCCATGTCTTGAGCACCGATACCATCTCCAGCCATGTCGACCCCGAGACACAAAGGCTCCACACCACCAGGATTCACCTGAAGAAGAGCCGCATGCCAGGCGCCGTTTTCAAAATGCTCCCTGGCAGTGTCACAGGTGGCAACGGTGGCGACAAAGCTTCGTACATTTTGGAGACGAGCGTCGTCGACATCAAAGAGGGATGGATGCAGACGGAAAGTCGGAACCTCAATTTCACTGGTATTCTCTCCGTCGTCGAGCAACAAAATTTCAAACTTCCGGCCGAGAACATGGCGAGCCAGACCGACGTGACCACGTCGGTGATATTCCGGTCGAGACTGGGCGAAAAGATCCGAGGAAAATTTGGACAAGCTCACCAGGAGGGTGGTTTCATATCCGGCATTATCGGTGGATGGGGTACTAAGGGCATCCAGCGGAGCATCGAGAGCGTCGCTTCTACCAAGACACTCGACCAGCTTGGCAAGAGCCGCGACGGCATGCGACTCGTACTGGAGCGAATCCGCAACAATGGCGTGATTGGAGTGCTGGAGACGCTGCGGAGAGAACGACAGCGACAGGCGCTCGGTGCTTGATTCAAGCCACTGTATTATTGTACATGACAAGCTGGGTCACTCGTCGCGTGCGACCATGCCCACACGCATCAACGACTACCTCTTCATGACCATGGAGATCCTATCCTTACTGTAAAACATCTCATCTCTTTAGCAAGGCGCTTCGTGTCTTTTTTCTCCTTCTGTATCACCTCTGGGTTTTTGGGGGGACATGGGTCGAGTCGGTAGAGTGGGAGGAATTTGTGGGAAATGTGAACATCAGGACATGCTATCCTGAAGAAGGCTCACGGGGTGGAATTGTAGGGAATAGGGTGAAAGCGAAAATAAAATTTTCTCAAAATTCGTCAATCAGTCGGGACGCTTGACTAGTCTGCGTGTGACACAGCCTGACGACAGTGTCTTATCATCAAGCTGGTAAGCAAGAGTCTATAATGCCACCCTTGACCTTGGTAGAACAAATTTCGAGCGAATTTCCCTTGGAAGATTGCACCCATAACAGCATAAAACAAGCAGTGAAATGAGGACCGTAATCCCGAAGCCACTCAATTTTCAGCTGACGTCAAAGAGCTCGTAAGGATGTGGGTCCACCGTGTACCAGAGCTTGTCGTCAGTCACACGTTTCGTTTCCTTCCATGCATCATTCCATCATTTTATTGGCGGGGGGGCATTTCGGGGCATTTCCAAGAGAAAACAAGCCCGTCTCCCAGGCTTCTTGCCATCTATTCACTCTACGCACATCCAAGATGGCAGAGCCCGTGTCGGTCCTCTTCGTCTGCCTAGGCAATATCTGCCGATCGACCATGGCAGAGGGCATCTTCCAGAACCTCGCCAAGCAGCCGCAGTACAAGGGGAAGATTGGCAAGATTGACTCCTGCGGAACAGGTAAGGCAACGGTGACGCCTCGAAAATGGCCATTTGTTGCCACGAGTTGCGCAGGATAAAAATGTCGAATTTTGGTGAAAGCCCGAAAACTGACTTGCCGTCCGTTCACCAATGCAGCTGCGTACCATGCCGGCGACGGGCCGGACTCGAGGACCCTTTCTACGCTCGAGGATAATGGCATTACGAATTACGATCACGCCGCGCGCCGTGTAAGTCCCCATGATGGCAAGGTAGTCACAAGAGGCTAACGATGTGGGAGAATTACAGGTCAAAACGAGCGATTTTGATTCCTTTGACTACGTGTTTGCCATGGATGGATCGAATGTCTCGGATTTGAAGCGTCTGCAGAAGGGCTGCCCGGACGCCAAGGCGAAGGTGATGCTGTTTGGGGAGTTTAGCGGCACGGGCAAAGCGGAGATTGTGAATGATCCCTATTACGGCGGGCGAGATGGGTTCGAGAAGGCATTTGAGCAGTGCAGTCGGTTTTCCAAGAATTTCCTCAAGGATGTGGTAGGCGAGTAGTCCATATTAGGTGTGTTTTTGTTCCGAAGGGTGGGATGGGAGTAAATGGATGATTGGCAGCAAAATTGTGGGGGCGCTGATTGTGTTTTGTACAAATGATAATCCGTACGGATTAGACGATGCAATAATGCAATAATTACATGGCCGAAACCCCCTGACGGCCCTGAGGGGACAGGGCGGCTGCACTTGACTGGGCGGGAGCGGGAGCATCATGTTTCATGTTTGTGCAAGAGGCCCTCCAGATGTGAATTGATGAGGCAGGCGCGCGCTTAGAAGCATGGGCTTAGAAGCATGGATGCTGCTCCAGCGGGCTGCCAGGCAAGGGGGCGACAGTTTATGTAGTGAGCTGTCTGATCTCTCTGCATGTAATCCGTACTCCCATCATTACTCCGTCCTCCTACTCTCCGTCCTCCTACTCCGTACAAAAAGCTGTCCCCGCCCAAGCTTTCCCCCTCGGCGCCCCCGCTTCGACACAACCGTCCGAACGTGCAGCTCGCTCTGCGCCAAGACACAGGTAGCCATGGCCGATCTCCAAGGACGCAAGGTCTTCAAGGTCTTCAATCAAGACTTTATCGTCGACGAGCGATATACCGTCACCAAGGAGCTGGGACAGGGTGCTTACGGCATCGTCTGGTACGTTCTTGTTGTCCCACGGTCCCACGCCACCCCGCCACCTTGCCACCTTGCTTGCCACCCATTCCATCTCTTGGCCACACTTTTGGACACACTTGGCTGACCGCAGACGTCTTGTCTACCGCAGTGCCGCTGTCAATGGCCAAACGAACGAGGGCGTTGCCATTAAAAAAGTCACCAATGTTTTTAGCAAAAAGATTCTCGCCAAGCGTGCCTTGCGTGAGATAAAATTGCTGCAGCATTTTCGCGGTCATCGCAATGTGAGCCATGCCTCAAGACATCTTGACCCCCTCCCCCCTCCCCCCTGCCCCCCAGAGCTGAACCGAAAGCCGTCGAAACGGGAAACGAAAGTCCGCTGACAGCGGAAACCCAAATTGCCAGATCACATGCCTGTATGACATGGATGTTCCTCGACCCGATGTGTTCAACGAGACTTATCTTTATGAAGGTCCGTGTTCAGACTCTCTCTCCACCAGCTTGAACTTGTCAAAAACAAGCATCTGTTTGTTGCTGACGCTCCAGCCAATACAGAGTTGATGGAGTGCGACTTGGCGGCCATTATTAGATCCGGACAGCCTTTAACGGACGCTCATTTCCAATCCTTCATCTACCAGATTCTGTGCGGTCTCAAGTACATCCACTCGGCCAACGTGCTGCACCGCGATCTGAAGCCAGGCAATTTGCTGGTCAACGCCGATTGCGAACTCAAGATTTGCGACTTCGGCCTCGCACGTGGCTTCTCGGTAGATCCGGAAGAAAATGCCGGGTACATGACGGAATATGTTGCTACCAGATGGTACCGAGCCCCTGAAATTATGCTCAGTTTCCAAAGCTACACCAAAGCCAGTATGTTGGGAAAACAGGACTCGATTCTTTTTGTCTCCTCTCCACATCTTCAAGGTGGCCTGTTTGCACTTCCTAACAGAACTGATTGTACCAATAGTTGATGTCTGGTCTGTGGGATGCATTCTCGCGGAACTCCTGGGTGGTCGACCCTTCTTCAAAGGTAGAGACTACGTTGACCAGCTGAACCAGATTCTGCACATTCTCGGCACTCCCAACGAGGAAACCCTGTCGCGGATCGGATCACCCCGTGCACAGGAATACGTCCGCAATCTTCCTTTCATGCCCAAGAAGTCCTTCCCCAGCCTGTTCCCCCAAGCCAATCCGGATGCCCTGGACCTCCTGGACAAGATGCTCGCTTTTGATCCTTCTTCGCGTATCAGCGTGGAGCAAGCTCTCGAGCACCCGTACCTGCATATCTGGCACGACGCATCGGACGAACCAGACTGCCCCACGACATTCAACTTCGACTTTGAGGTCATCGACGACGTCGGTGAGATGCGACATTTGATTCTCAACGAGGTCAATCGCTTCCGCCAGCTGGTGCGAACCGCTGCTGGCTCAGGAGCCCTGGCCGGACAGGGCCAACCCGGCGCTGCAGGCCATGTGCCCATGCCCCAGGCTGGCGGGCAGTGGACTGCAGAAGACCCCCGACCTCAGGAGTACGTTTCTCACGGCAATGGCCTTGAGCAGGATCTCCAGGCCGGTCTGGATGCGTCCCGAAGATGAAACATTGAGATTGACCCAGCCGCCTGGTCATCTCCTACAATCGAGAAAAAAAGTGGGTCCATGAAACGGAACTAGATTGACGAGTCTGAAGCGGCGGGGGGGGGGGGGCAATAGGCAAGCGATTGGCATGGCAATAGTCTACGACTCGGAGCTTTCAATGCAAGATGTAGCCGTGGTTTACCTCGCATGACACGTCATGATTTGCCCGGCTCTTGTAGCCAGTGATGCACCAAACATGAAGATGACAAACGTGTCGTAATTAGCTCGTAAACGGAAGGTTTAGTTACAATTGTTTTTTAGCCCCTCTTACACTTGGGTGACGAAATGTCTGGTGCTAAAGGATGTACTGACCACCACAGCAAATCATGTCAAGTCAAGTTGTGTCAAGCGTCAAATTCGCATCTTCCAATGGCTCCTGCCGAATACCAATGGACTTGCCGTATCAGCCCTGACCTTTCCACAAGCCGCCTGCTCGAACCTGGCAAGGTGTGGTGCCATGGGATGGAACGAGGCAAGGATGAGATTGACGTGCCTGGAATATATACAAGTTGGAGTTTGCCAAAGCGGCAAACGAAGGTGAATTATTGAGGGGGACAAGTTTGTCCGTAGTGGTGTAAAAGAGAAGAGATTTGAAAATTGTGAAAAGAGGTGCCCTGTTTGGGAGAATGCGTCCACCATCTCCCTCCTCTTTAAATTTGAGACGTCATGAGTATCTTTTGGGGGGGGAGGGGGGATTGTTGCATGCGTATAAACCACGATAAATCCTTAACACCCCTGGCTGTTTTCCTACCCGAAGAACCAGTACATGGTAGCGTAGCAGGTGCTGTCCTGGCCGGCGGCGTCGTCGCAGCCGTGGCTGTTGCCGCCGGCGGTGAGGACGCGGTAGACGTGCTTGACGGGGCCGAGGGTGCCGGGCTTGGCGTCGAGGCGGAGCCAGGGGACGGCGCCGGTGCGCTGGGGACCCCTGTCTGCGGCGCGGGGGGCGCTGACGGCGGCGGTCTTGGCGCAGAGGACGCTGACGCTGACGCCGCCGCCGTTGTCGAGGACGAAGGCGGGCACTCCGGCCGAGGTGAAGAGGTGGTGGCCGAGGAAGGGGAGGGGCCGCCTCATGCCGCGCAGCCGGAGGGGGGCGGCGGCCGGGAACGGCCTGGTGGGCGAGGCGCCGGGGGATGAGGGCTCGACTCGTCCCGCGGCGGAGCGGTCGAGGTTGAGGGGCACGTCGTGGGACCACAGGGCGCGGGAGGGGAGGCCGGCCCAGTCTTTGGGGGGGAGGGAGTCGCGCGTCTGGCCCGGGTACAGGCTGGTGATGTCGTAGAGCACGGCGGAGGCTCCGGTGGCGGCGGGGGGGGGAGCCGACGCTGGCGCACGTGTAGTTCTGGATGCCGAAGCCGAGCGCGATGTGGAGCAGCTTGGAACCGGTCGGCGGGGGGGAAGGTTGGCGGCTGTTCCGGGGGGGGGGGACAAAACGTATGAGCTTGGTTTTCACTGCTCGCGGAGAATCGCGCCAAAGAACTCACCGCCGTGGATGTGGGGAAGAGATGGAGCATTGTGTCCAGGCGCGCATGAGGCGGAAGGCAGACCCAGGACGAGGACCAGCGCGGCGGACAGGAGCAGAACGCATGTTGATTTGAACATGATGGGCGGGTTTGTGAAGCAATACGCAGGTCGAAGTAACGCAGATGTTCGTTCTACCGGATGGGCAATTTCGAGAATGTGTCAGGACAGACGCCGAGTTGATATACACCTGGGAACCAAGGCTGGGAACCAAGGCTGGGAACCAAGGCTGGGAACCAAGGCTGGGAACCAAGGCTGGGAACCAAGGCTGGGAACCAAGGCTGGGAACCAAGGCTGGGAACCAAGGCGATTAAATTAGAGGGCGGGAACTCAACGCCATGCAAAGCAGCGGAACTACCCAAGAACAAGTGTCATGGACTGTTACAAGAATAGCATCCATGTGGTGGACCGGAATTTTTGTTTGTTCGTTGGCCGTGTACCCGCCCCGGCGCTTACCACGACGCTGGCCTGCAGCAGCCCTCAGGGGCCATCGGCGGCGGAGGACCAGTGAGATTGCCGGAAGGCAGGTTTGGTCACCATGGCAGAATCGGAGAATGTTTGTCGGCATACACGCACTAGCTGCTCTTGGCAGTTTAGTGTTGCCTGACAGGTTTCCATCGAGGCCAATTGTTTGCCGCCCGTGGCACTGACGACGGCATGAACTAGCCGATTTGGGACCGGGGAATGAAGCAGAGGCAGGAGCGCAGTTTTTGGAAGGAGTGCTCCTCCTGCCTCCTGCCAGCTGAAATGACAATGCCGCCGCCAACTTTATCTACCTACACACAGTTTCTGTCTTCTTCCCGCCAGGGTTCACGAATTGTTCCGTTTCCTGGCTGAAACAGACCCGCACCTTGGAAACAGACACCATTGCGCGATAAGCTCCGACCACAAGGGACAGACAGTTTCATGAGAGGGGGTTGTACAGGCCGTACGGAGTACTAACCGGGTGCCCACCCCCATGAATTGTAAGCTTGCATCGACAAGTCCCACCCCGTGCGTGCACTCCACTCAATGCTTCCATCGCAAAGGGTCACCGTCATGAATCACCCACGAGCGCCGTAGTCGTAGACCTTCACCCGTCATTTCTCGAGCGAGAAAAAAAAAAACACAAGCATGCCGACTACAAGCGTCTCACGAGTCATCTCGGAGAATAAAGTTTATACATGAAACGGCAAACTGGCTAAACGCGTCAACCCACAAATCCTCCCAACGCACAACTGCACAACGTGGGGCTTCGCCATTCAGGCTAATAATACGGAAGTACGGAGTAAAGCACAACAATTTGCCCTCTACTGATATTACTCGGTACAGTCTACCCTGTGATTTCCACACGAGTACATTGCCAGAGGCAGCAGGCTAATCATAGCACCAAGTAGGATAAGAAGTCCCTTATGCATTTTGCCAGGAATATGCCATCTCCTACTAATGCTAAACATCCACGATATACGTCCGAACGGAGCAAACAAGACCCCATTGCCACATCAAAAACCACCCATGAACCCATTCATATCGATACTAGGCGACTTCTACCTACCCCGTACAAAGTATATACCAAGTAGAAAATGAAACCCTGGCGCACGCCAATGCCCACCCTTGAACGCCATCCCAGTCTCTGCATGTACTCCGTAGAGTGCCAAGAGCTACACAGACAAGATAGACCACCGAGCAGACTTGGCGACCACATGGCATATCATGGCAAGATCCTCGTCAATAACGCACGCAGTAATCCGTAAAACTGGAAAACTGAACTCGCCGTCATGATCCACCCAGCCCAAGGTAGGACTTGCAGGTAACAGATATATAACAAGGACATGCAGTCAGTCATGACATACTCGTCGAGACTCCCTGCACGATAAAACTGTACATCATCTGTTTAATACGCCCTTTTCCCAGATCCTTTACACTGCCAGTACTCATGCCTCCCACCCCTTTCGAAAAAAAAAAAAAAAAAAACTGAGGCAAGCCATTCCTCTTCTTGGTATGTCCTCCACGTCCAGCCTGGGGTATGCACAAGTGTTCTGCCAAATACCCAGTAACAACTTGCAAACAAAAACACATAGTAAAGAGAAACAAGGCATATAGAATTCAAAGTAAGAAAGAAAGAATCAACAGTAAGGCCATAGATTATGAAAATGTATGATTCCAGCCAATTTCTTCGCCACAGAATGCGTGTGCCTATCAGCGTATGTATGTGACAGTATAGAGCATGTACCCAAAATTAAGAAAAAGAGAGGGAGGAGCAAAGTTTGCCAGTACCGATGAAAGAGAAGCAGAAAAGGCGGCGAATTGTAAATACCGTCTGACTTGTCGTCGCATGAAAATTGGCACGCCTGCGGGCAACCCGACACACGCTCATCATCTTTCTTGTGCCTTTTCGTGGCTGGTATCTCCCCCAAGTTCGTAGCCAACAGTATCATTCCGAGGAGCCTGCCATGTCGGCAAGGGTGTGATGCAAAAGAAACAAATACGGCGCCCCTCCCCATGAAAAGAGAACAAAACCTCCAACCCCCCCCCACCTTGAACTGAAGGAGGCTTTCAAGCATGGGAGAAAACAACAGTTCACCATCGTATTGACTGTCATATATCCTACGGCTTGAATCCCAGGGATGGTGATTCGCCAACATCGTGCATGCCTTCTGCCGGTACTAGCTGGTGGTGTTGGACATGTTTGGTGGCGCCGCCATGGGGAGCTTGGGTATATGCAACCTGGAGTTGCTTGAGAAGCCCCCCATCGTCCTGACGCCGGCATGCCCAAACAAGTCTCTTGATATGCCTTCAAGAATATGCATGTCGGTTCTGAGAGAGCTGGTTGCTGTACTTGATTGCCTCAAGAAGTCGATGGTCCGGCTAAACAAGACCTGCAACAGGTCCATGGGCACCCATTCTCGTAGCACGTTGTTCTGCGAGCAGGCTGAAAGAACCAAGAGATTTCCCCATTGACTGCAGATAGAGAAACAAAATGGATGCATTAGTATATTCTTCCGTCTTGTGCAGATCAATCGTAACCAGGTGGTGGGTGTTTGTTACTTACGCATGCGCCGTCCCAAAGACGTTTGTTATCAAGGGGCGCTCAGGCGGGAGACCGTGGAATGCTCGTGTGCTTTCAATCAAGGCCTTGATACCTCGTTTCGCGTAGTCCTTGACAGCGTCGGGAATTTCCTTGGGAGATCTGGCTGACGGGTCGATGACAGGTGCCGCCACGCCTTGGCGAAACTCGGATACTGCAAATCCACTTGGACTTGATGGGTGGTTTTGCATCGAGTCCGACCATTGCAATATTTGACGAATGAATGGTCGATAGGTAATGACTTGGGCGCCCCAGTACTTAGCACGTAACCGTGCTGCAAGAAGATCCGAAGCCGGCGGGTCGTCCTCCTTGAAAGCGAAGCTCTTGGCCACCCATTTCATATCCGACACAGCATCCGCGACCGAGCCCACATTGTTGAACTTGGGGTCCAGCTCCTTTGTGTCAGTTTCCTTGTCGTCCTTTTCCGGTGCATAGAACATGCGATGGATGCTGTTCAAATGCGTCCGAAGGTATAGTTGGGCTGGATAACTATCAAGCACCCTCTTGTCAAAGCCCTCGAGCATGCTCATGTTTGGATGGGGCATGTTCTCTTCATAAGAAAGAAGCCCAGAGGGGGGGAGCTGCATTTCTGCGATCAAGTCGCTGTGGTTATTCACGGTCAGCATGAAGAGGCACTATCGACATCAGACTAGGCCCAGGGATGCTAGCTCAGCTCACCTCTCCAGCTGCAGGCATGTCCAAAAGGTTAGAGCAAGCTGGTTGTATTTTGTATCTTGAATCATCGTGAATGTTTGCTTGATTCGACGTAGCTTGTCGAGACTCCTGTAGAAAACAATCAGCGTTTCGGCTCATTTGTGTGAAAAGAGTGGCGTGGAGGCGGGCAGGCAAAAAAAAAAAAACGTACGGCCTCATAATAACCTGCAACTTGTGACTGGCTTGGTGAATGAAGGCGAAACTCTCCAGTGGGCGAGCCAGTTGCCCGTGATACAATCCTGCGAAGATGAGGGCGTACACGTGCTTCATATTTTTGTAAGCTCCTGCGTGGTTTCCCAAAATGTCCGTGGCAAAAGCAAAGTATTCTAGCCCGGGAATCGCATCGTAATTCTTCTTCAAGCCTAAACAATTGCGCACTGTACCACCTCCGCTTCCGTGAACGGAGGATCGCCGGCTCTGAAACCCGCGCTCTGATTCCTTTGGAGAGGCCAGTCCCGAGGTTTGGGAACCCGACGACAAACTGGGAGGCGAACCTTGTCCAGGCGATGGAGGCACACCGTTCCTCGACCAAGGGCTGCCTTGCGAATTGGTTTCAGCTTGGTGCACAGCGTCTGAGACACGTTCTCTAGATTGGCAAATTTTGCCGAGTGCCAGGATGGTCAGCACAAGGGCGTTATGAATCGATCTTTCTGGCCTGCCCGACTTGGCAGCGTTTGGTGTTGATGGTGCCTCAAATCCGTCGGGGACTGGCGACCTCTTGCGCTTCGCCCCCGGCAACTCTGTGCCCATATTTGAAGAGGAGCTGTTGACCGCAAATGCGGCCCCCGGAGCCTTGTAGAATTTTGAGCGAGTCGACCTCGTGGGCAGTGTATCTAGAAAATGCTGAACCCATTCACGAAGAGCTCGGGGCTGTATGATGGGGTGCATGTTGAGGATGTTATCCTGAAAGCTGTTCACGTAGCTCCAGATTTTGTGTTCGCTGAAATCGGGGTTTCCATCGCTGGCGAGAACACCACCTTTGTATTCCACCACCTGATCCGCTGGACTCAGCCCGCCCAGGTGGCCCCAATCGGCTGCAGGAGAAGACGATGCCGTGTCGGAGGAATCGTCAGCCATACCCAGCTGACCATGATCTGGATTCGTTTCCCTCGGAACGCGAGAAGGGTGAGAGTCTTCCCCACGGCCGTAAACGATCAAAACGCCCCTGTTTTGTTCAATGCTGATGGGATATTCGGTAACATGTCGTATGCCTTCAGTTTCCAGGTGCGGTTTGACCATATCTCGTATCAAGGGCCATTTCAGAAGCAAGCCAGCCAGCGTGGTGTGGTTGATTGGTATGGCAGGTTCTCCAGGAGGTACTGGCTCGCCGGGTTCTTGTTCCAGTTCATCTTCTGCCATGAGTCGCATGGTCACGCGTTCTGGGTATTCGCGAGGAGCGTCATTGTAGTAAGGCCCTTCAGATTCGTCTTCAGGAATGGTCGAAGATGGTCGCATAGTCTTAAACTCATCCTCCGCCATAGGATCTGCTTGGATGTGGTTGCCATTATACCGGCTGACGCACGATTCCAACTTCATCAGTCGAGTCTCCAGACGACTCTCTAAGCGCTGAACATGATCCATCAAGCTTCCCATGGTGTTTTGTACCATGCTGAGTCCGTCGAGAATGTCGGCTTGAGCCTTATCCGTGCTGTCATCAGAACGTCAGTCGAGAAACCTGCTGGACTGGAATACCGGGAGCAGAATGAATAGGGAGAGAGGGGGGAAAAAAAACCACATGGTGTGCGGCATACGTACGCCTTGGGAACTGGGTCACGATATCGACATTCTGTGCCTTTATCCCGGCACGTCTTGCATGGTTTGGTCTCATCACACTTAGCCTTGAGTTGACGGCATTGGTCGCATGCCTACATTCCGTGTGTGTTAGTTGATAAAGTACCATTATGAAGTGTCGCACCAAGCGCCAAGTGAGAGGGAAGCCTGTGGTTCATGAAGATTGAACAAGACTCTGGAGAGCAGTTTGTGCATTACCTGGGACGCTCTGGTATTCTTCTTCTTCGCTGACGACGATGAAACGTATACCGAGTAGAACGGTTCTGGCGCGGAGGGATATGTCGAGTGAGACTCGTAGGCAGTCTGGTGCGTCGGTGTGGAATGCGGGTATGTCGCGGGGTGGTATTCTCCGGGAGCTGGAGGCACCGAAGAACCATTTTCGTATCCCATGTGTCTTTGATGGCCCTCGATTGAGTAGGCGCCTGTTTGATGTGGAGGGGGGGGAGGATGTGAGGCCGACGAGGGGTGTGATGTATGAGGCAGGGAGTCGGGCGCATGGCCTCCAGCTGAGTCCGATCGCCGGCTCTCGTCGCCCAACTCACGTTTTATCACAGAGTCTCGAGGGGGATATTGATGTTGATACGGAGGGTGTGACAGTGAGGGTGGTTGATCTGGATTGTGGTGATGATGATGATGCTGCTGCTGCTGTTGTTGCTGGGGGGGAGGGCCAGGCTGTCGAAAGTGATCTTGCATGGGAGCAAGTGTTTCCTGTTCGAGATGTCTTCGGTCGAGTTCAGAGTGATGAGATTGCGCATGAACATGTGCGGCCACTGGAAGGGAACCTGAAGCAGAGCCTTGACCCGTGGGAGGAGGCGGAGGAGGAGGAGCAGGAGGATGATGGTGACTTGAGGGAGGACCGGTCCCGTGGTCGTTTGGTCGAGGCGGATATGACTGCTGATACGGACTTAGACCGGAATGATGTTGTGAATGAGCGGTCGAAGGGGGCGGAGGAGGAACAGGATGAGGTCGTGGAGTTATTGAACTATGAGGAAGGGGAAGAGAAGTCCCGGTCGGAGCAGAGGCAGACCAAGAGCCAAAACGAGGGCGTTTGCCGTTTGGACCTGGATCCATGTTTGTGCGTTCGAGGTTCAGCCACGGAACACAGACACATCAGGAACGAGGCCAAAGGGGTGAGGCAAGGACCGACCGACGAGGGCCAGCTTCCATGGGCCGGAGGGCGAAACAACGGAAACCAGCACCAGCATCAAGCACCAGCACCGCACCGGATTCCGGGCACCAAGACGAATGAGTAAGTAGCCAAGGTAACTAGCTAGCGAGAGCTAGGTAGGTGAGGCAGGTAGGGTACGGAGTATGTACGATGAGTATGGAGTATGTAGTACTTGGTACCAACACACGGGTAGTGCTGGTGCCCGATGCCACGAACACCAGGGGATCGATCAGACAGGCTCGCCGTCTTGCTCGGAAGCTGGGAGGGGGGGGGGGGTTGTTTAGCGGAAGCAGAAGCGGCAGCAGAAGCGGCAGCAGAAGCGGAAGCAGAAGTCGTGGATGACTGGACTGGGTCCTCAGCTTCGGAAAAGTCCCAGGTCTTTTTAGCAGCGGAAGGCTGGCATGGGGCGTGTGTATCTCAGCGAGCGACGAGGGAAGCGTGAGAGGAGAGCGAGCAAGTACGTAGGTATGGAGTATGGAGATCCCATGGAGTACGGAGCACGGAGTACGAGGCTCAAATCACGACTGGAAATGGACGGCGCAGGGCCAGCCGGGTATGATGACATGAAGCTGTCGCCTGTCCCTGTCCCGGTTCCGGTCCCAGGTCGAGTCGAGTCGAGCAAGTATTACAACCAAAAAAGTTTGTGACGCCGTCCAATGACGGTGAGAGATGAAGCGAGTTTGGGAGAGAGAGGCAAGTCAGGAGCCCTGGGCAGATCCCAAGACGCGGCGAGGCGGCTTTGAGCAGCGCAGTCGGGCAGAGATGGCGGGATGCCGACATGGAAGAAGCTGGACTTGTTTTGTTGGTGGATGGAGCCAGAGCTGGAGCCAGAGCTGGAGCCAGAGCTGGAGCTAGTACGCACTGGAGCTATCCAAGAAGAGAAAGCGCGCACAAAGCCGACGTTGTGGGGGGCAGGAGGGACGGACGGAAGGAGAAGTGACGAAGGGGTCAAGGGTGGATGGAGGGAAGGAACGGGGGTGAAGGGGTCGAGCAAGCTCCGCAGTCCCGTCCTGTGACTCCTGTGACTCCTGTCCCGTCCAGACTTGGCACGATCTGGTCTGGCAAGTTCTAATCAGGTTGTTGGCAGCTGGCGGCGTGCTGCGGCGTGCTGGGAGTGATCAGATGGCTGGATGGTGGCCCCTGGGGGTGAAGTCAGTCTTGGCAAGAATGGCAAGAATCAACGGGCCCGGTGCAAGGAGTGCTCCTACATCCGCACTCCGTACATACGGGCGTGGTAATATGTACGGATTGCGTGCGTGCGTGTGTTCTCCTGTCGTGCTGCCACCTGTGGGATGGGAACAATAACGTTGGATGTTGGCATCCGGTCCTGGTCTCGTCTGGTCTGGATCTCGACGTGGAGCGTTCAAGTATCGAGACTGTGGTCGGTGTGCAAATTGCGAACGTCTGTCCCAATCATCTACGGAGTACAATCTAGTCTTCGTTATGTCATGGCATGGCAGGGGACTCGAATGGAACACTCTAAAGGGGCAGCAGGCCAATAATAGATCTTCCTATAAGTTAGCGTGACACTAAGCGGAGCAAGGGGTACTTTATCTTACGCATAACTTACCTGAACTATAGAGTACCTCTTCTTAGCGTGTGTACCCATAAGATTCCTACAACATGTAGTCCGTAATGGCCCCATTCTCTGCAGCCACTAATAGCGATTAGCGACTACCCCACGTGGGGCTCGTAGTCCTGTAAAATCATCCAGGGGTTGAGTTATACTTTGTAATCGCACAATCACAGAACCGGGGGGGAACGCTCAACGGCGTGTATTAATACATTGATACTCCGTACATACTCCGTACATACAGCGTAAAACTCCAATCCAGTCCAATGCAGCGTACCGAGTACTTTGCACCCCCTCAAAAAAAGGGACCAAGGCCGGCGCCGAAGCGAGTGGCTCACGAGCCCGGATCAACGAATGCGCCTGGCTGTCATGCACTGCGAGGCGTCAACAACAGAAATTTGACGAAATGTCTGATTTCCCTCATCAACAATACGAACGAGCTATTCCTCATCTTTCCATGCATATGTACAATGACTAGCGGCACCACGGGGCGCGGCGTGGACTGAGAGCGGTCAAGTCTCAAGTCTGGAAGCAAGTTGCTCATGTGCCAGGCGGCCCACGCCCCCCTTTCCCGGGGTTTCGGCGCTGCGCCAGACGCTCTTCTGGCAATGGTACTCCGTAATACCTCCCTCCGTACAGCCGTACAAGTCTACGGAGCATGCGGAGTGCATGTCCTCAGTGCTCGTGGCCCGTTGCCGCCTCTTATCACCAACCAACCAACCAACCAACCAACCAGCGTTGGAGCCGACGGCGGGCAAGCACCAAAAGCCGAATGCCGCTAGTCCGGAATCAGAAGCAGAGTGTGCTCAACTCGCAATTCGAGCCAAGCTGAGTTGTGATCACGACGCCACTGCCACTGCCACTTGCTCACAACTTGGTTGCGCCCGTACAATGGATTGTATGCAATCATGCCACCTTCGGCATAACACCCACTCACTGTACTTGGCCAACTTGGTCTCGTCCCGCCCTTCTGGTCTGTCCTGTCAGTTGACCGCCCCACGCCCTGGAACTCGGCTGCGGCGCTTACCGGGCCCGATGGGAAGGCGAATGCGCCAGGAACAGAAGAGCTTTCTGCTTGCAACAAGGCGCATATCATGTAGATAGTAAAGACCTATAGTGACAGTGACAGTGTACAGTAGGTATGCTCAAGTCGCACGCAGGGCAATGCCATCATTCCACTCGCTCGACCCGGCTCCAGTACATACATGACATGATACCTTCTGCTGCTGGTGCACCTGCTGCGACACGGATTCGCCGTCTCTGCCGTGGACTGCGTGTCTGATCAGTGATGAATGCCTGCCGTGACCTGAGAAGCTGCCGTGACAAGTCCACCACAACGACGCGCGGCCAGAAAGAAACTCGCAGCTGCAACCGCTGTGGGGAAGGAGGGAGGGGCTGTTGGACCTTGACAGTGAAGTGCAATAAATAACGGTCCAACTATTCAACTTTTTGTTGGAGAGCAGGAGAGCAGGGCACAAGGCAGGCAGGCCAGGCGCTCGTTGCCGTGGCAGGCAAATCTCCGAGGCCCCGACAGGGCAGTACCAAACAACCGGGCGTGCCGCTGTGCTGAATTCAATCTTTGTCCCCGGCCAATTCGGTCGCCGACCTGTGCCCGTCGTCTCCGTCTCGGCCAGGATTGCTGGGCAAGTGACTGGCGGCGCCCTGGCACTGGTAATTGTACTAATTGTACTAATTGTACTAATTGTACTAATTGTACTAATTGTACTAATTGTACTAATTGTACTAATTGTACTAATTGTACTAATTGTACTAATTGTACTAATTGTACTAATTGTACATGTAGGCCGGTGACGGGGGTTGGTTTGATTGTTGATGGAGCGACTATTCCGACAATCCTGGAAGGATAAGTACAGTGACAGGTGTACAAGTCTCAGCGACGAGTCAGGACTCAGCGACCACTCAGGACTCAGCGAGCGCCAGAGACAGCTCGCGGCGGCTTGCCTGGCAGCTCGCCGTTGCCGGCCTGGTGAGTGTTTGCTTTTTTTGCTTGCCGGCCCGAGAGTGCTTCAGCAATGTCGCGTCGGAGCCAACCCTACCACTTCACTGTTTTGACTAGTCCCTTGCAAGTTGCTGCCCATCAACGTGCAGCCCAAACAAAGCGTCAGGGACAGCTTGGCGCAGGTTGGTATTGAGGTTTGTCCGCCCCGTGGCACAGGCACAGGATGAATTACTGTAGTAGCTACAGTGATGTAGTAGCACACGCACCGCAAGAAAAGCAGCAGAGCAGCTTGTTTGCGCTTATGGCTTACTACTGCGAGGATTGATCCAATAGAATCGTTCCCCGCCACAGACTCGTGTCTGCCGTGGTAGCCGGAAGTGATGCAAGTCTCAACGGCATGATGGTTAGTCTTGTTGATATGCGCAGCTGGATGTTTGCTTGTGGCTTCACAGTGCATTCCATCCATCGGCTCACCGACTTCCACGCAGAAAATAACTAAGTACTGGTGGCGGCGCGCACATGGAGCACCATGTTTCGTCAGTCGTGTATCTCAACGGCGTGGTACACGGGCACATATGTACGTCTGGCATGTCTGGTTCATCTATTAAAATATAAAAACTCCAGTGGTTCGGCCGGCCTACCAACAATGCTGCCCGACAAACAAGCAAGCTGGTGAAACATCCGCCAATTGATGCGGGTAGCGACAAAGTTCCCAAGTCCCCCCAGCAGCCTGGGCAGGCAATGGAGCCGAACCGTGCCTGAGCTATGATGAACTCAACCTTCTCGGTTCGTTCGTAGGCGGAGCCAATTTGGATGGAGACATACCATTCTCCTATCCCAGCTTCTCGAGTCGGGTACAGCATCGTCTGCCAGATGTCGTTGGCAATGGGTAACAGGTGGCCAAAAAGCACAGAGTATTCGGCATTCTGTGTCTAGGAGGCTCGAGTCCCGATGATCCAGACGCCAATGCAATATATCACTGGGGTTTCAGTCAGCAGATACCTCGATAGTGCACCTCGAGTGCGTCCGCACCCAGTCAATGTGTATCGCCTCAAGCTCAACGCGGGTTCCCACCTCTCTGTGTTGAAGGCGGAAGCGGTGTCCCGTGCTGTCGTAATAGGCCGCGTATTTAGTTCCATGAAATCAATTCCTAATGTACGTGAGTCTGCATAATGATTTGTTCATGGGAATTATGATCATCCACGCTCCTATAGGATGACTGGGACAAGCAAGCACAAGCTAGCTGTAATAGTTAAAGTGAATAGTGTTTTAAGTATTTTTGTGGGCTGATTAATTTGATGAGAATGAGACCGACAGGCAGCAGGTCTTGTTGTCTTTCGGACGACGAGTGACTTCTCGCCTGGCACGAATAAGATTCTGCGGGGCACCAAGTGGCATGACTCAAATGCCCTCACGATGGACGCATCTAATTGAAATGGCGCGAGCGTCTTCAATACCTCAAAAAGGTGAGAGACCAGGATGCCCGCATGTTTATCGCGTTTCAACGTCCGGGCCGTGCGCACTATCGCGCACACCCCCGTGGTTCGGCCCTCATTTGGAGCTTTTCGTACATAGGTTCACTCCAGCCAATCAGGTACAGACGTCAGGCACGAAAAAAAGGCTGGTGGCTTCATGGGATGATGCTAACGGTTTTGGACAGCCTAGCCTAGTTCTATTAGTCGAGATGAATCTCTTCGATATTTGTATCAGATCAACAAACAGGGTCTCATGAAACCATGGCGCGTATTTCATCGTCTTCTAGAAACCCAAGAAACCCGACATGTCTCTCAGACACGTCAGATCCATGTCCATCATCATTATCTCCAATGGTGCGATGGATATCACTGACCTTGGAGAGAATCTTGACGAAAAAAGGCACTTTGTCTGCATTTTAGTCAAGGGAACATTGCTGGTCCAAATGTCCGGCCACTACTCACATCACCGGTGATCTGTATCATCAGCAGCGGCACTTTGAAACTCCGCAGGCATCACGATCAAATACTTGATCAGTTCGGCTAGTTGTGCATGCTTGTCAGTGATCTGAATTCGGGCGGCAAACCAAAAGACAAGAACTGCACCAACGACGCGGATCCGGGTTGACACCCCATGTCACGGCGACGGCGACGGCGACTCGTGTAGCACCTGGCTGGCTGGCTCAGATCCTCAGCGACCCTGATCAACACCTCAGGCAATAAATGGTTCGAGACTTCTCCGCAGATCTTGATGCCCAATAGCCGAACAAGTTAAACGATGAGAACCTTGGCAAGAAACCAATACTTTTCGCGATGACAGCTGGATTGAGTCAGGACAACCTCGGCGTGGCCACAAGTATGATGACTGGGGCGTTCAGGGGTGCAATCCACACACACACACAGAGTTCTGATAAGAGTCTATCAATAATCCGTACTCTGTGTCAATGAAACGGCGAGCCATCAATATTGGATCAGCAATGAGAGCTTACTCACTGCAAATGAATGCTTAGATACTCCCCGTCTCAATATGGCGGTCATTCTGCACGGGTTAACGCAACAGCCTGCATCATCTAGCAAGCAAGCATCCATGGTGCCCCAGATTCTCACCTAGCTTATTCTGCCACCGCGCCAAATTAGTGACCCACATAGAAAACTTGTCACCTGGTTCCTTTCCCCTGGTTGGCAAATCAGTGTCTCGCAAGAGAAAACCGTCAAGGCGGGATACACCCTACATGTACATCCACAGTGTCTATCGGCTTGCACCGGCTCCGAATGTTAGTTGGTGCCCAACTCGTGGCTACGCTCGCCCTAAACCCATCCTATTACCACATTTCTCGAGAAATAACGGAGGATTGAGAGACAGCAAGAGTGTCTTTGCTTCTCCTCTCCCCGCTTACATAAGAGCACATTCTGCAGCGTTCTCTCGACTTCCGGCACCAGGATGGCGCTGTGCTTGCTAGACAGAATAGGGAGGCGCCGAAATGAAATCACGCCGAGTAGCTCAGCCCTAGTCATGCCGGATCGTAGTCGTCGCAGCTGCTTTATGATGTGCAGATAGTACGTACAGTAGTGCACATCATGCTCTTGGGAGCCGCGCACGCGAACTTGCTCCACTGTCGAACTCCTAACGTCTTGGATTCGTGTTCGTTGAGGAATGCTGGTCGTGCTTGTGTTACAGAGGTGCAGTAGCTGGATGCAATGCATCAAATCTTTCGACGGCTACCATCAATGTCGTGGAGATTCGGGCTCGCCAAAAGCAATTTTGGGGTGTGTTCGGTGTGATCTCGTGACTGACCTTTGCTTTTTTTGTGCTGCCGCTAATTGCAGGCCCCACTGTCCCCTCTACAACATGCAGATGACTCAAGACGCAGATGACTTGTCAGTTCCTGATGGGGATGGGGTGATGAAATACTCCGTACTCCGTATGTAATGCTATTGAACAGAAAGGTCAGCCAATGATACCTCATGGGAGCATACATGTTGAAGAGTTCAGGGGCGTTGTGCAGAAGTCTGCGATGCATCGAAGTTGTGTTGCAGCTCGGCAAGTTTCCTTGCATCCTGCACCTCCGCCGTTCCTGCCACTCGACCGGCCCTACGCGTCACTTTCTAAGGAAGGCAGGTGCAAAGACAAATGCAGATGCATGTTCCGGCAGTAAACGGGCACGTTTTTCACCATCTACGCACGGCCACACAGTTCGCAAGTTTGAAGAACCTCATGGAACGCCTCTCTGATGGACGCCGTTCTTCAAGCTCGAGGTTCTCAGAAGGTCCCATACATACTGTCACGAAATAGTCGAGCAGAGGCTTGAGCAGAGAAGAACTTGATGTCTGAGCACTTTCATGACTTCTCATTTGGATAAAGACAACCGATGAAACTCTCGACACGCAGTTTGAGCATTGGTGATATGCTGGAACCGGGAGACTTCTCCACCGTCACTCCCTGCAACATCGTGTCCGAGGCGACATCTTCTCGAGGGTTCTGGCTATCTAATTCACCGCCAATTTTTGTAGGAATAGTGATGTCAGAACTCAGTGTTATAAGCCAGGAGGAAAGATATCAAGCATGGAGGAGTTTCACGTCCACTGTGATAGATAGAAACCAAGAACCCAAAGCTTGACTAACCAACACTCGGGGGCAGCCCGACGACTTCTTTCAGAATACCGGGCAGCACTTGTCCAAACCTTGCAGCACATTTGTATTACATCCGATGCATCAAATGCTACGAGATGATTCTGTTCGCTGTCGTCGTGCCTAATACATGCCTAGGCGGAGTAGGTTGACGCCCTCCTTTCCAAATCAATCCTTTTTGACGCTGCTGCAGTCACGGCTGGAACGCAGCCGAGACCAGGGGGGGAGGGGCACTCTTCAGCTGCATGCGCTCGTTGTCGTCGATTACTTCAAGGTCTAGAACCCTTGGATGTATGATCTTGTTACAGTTGCTTCCGCTTGACGTGGGACAAGTTCGACGAATTTCCGGTGCGGCAACTCATTTCTTCTTTACCAGCCATTATTATACTCGCCTATGTGAAGTCGTCTATGTGAAGTTCTGACGAAAAGAAAGAAACACGAAAAGAGCCGATGAATCGTCTCCGTCGCGCCTTGGTCTCCCCACGCAACGTCTGTCGTTGCTGATACTAGGGGCAAAGGCCCATCACCATGACATATTCGTATACGACCCGATCTCGAGTTCTTCCAGGTCATCTGAGGATCGAGCCAGTTAAGATGCTCGGATCGGATGAGTGACTTCCGCTTCGCTTGCGCCTCAGCATCGTAAAAGCTGCTTTCCAACAAGGTGGTTGGTGATCAACGGTCGCCATTGGGGGCCGCCATTCTGCAACCACGGGAACGAACACACAGGAAAAATCTGTGCGACCTTTTCGCTCTTTCATGTCAATTGCCTTGTCAAGCCACAGGTCCAAAAACTCCGAGTGTTGTTCTTCTCTTCTCTCCTTGGTGGGGGAAAAAAAGAAGCACCGGCGTGCTCCGTGGTGGCCATCTGCATATCATGGCTGATTCGAGTATGCTATTTTGCAGAAATGCCATGGTAGACTCCGTACGGAGTACGGGTTATGGGCAAGGCTCATTGCGGTACTGTGTTGAAACATTTCGGGGATCCTGCTGGCCCTTGAACCCTGCTTTTGCAGTTGTCTAACCATTTACAACGATGCCCGTACTTTGGTCATGAATGCGCATTGTTTGCGAGGAGCTTCAAGGTTGATAGAGGGCACAGCACGACACCTCAAAGGAACAAAGCACACGCCACTTTGTAGCGGAAATTGAAAGATGCTGAGGGCGAGGTATCGAGTACTTACTTGGAGCGACTGTCCGAATAACGAACAGGCCAATTCAGATGGGCTTGCGCTGCCTTTCACTCACGACGCGTGTGCAAGCAGTGTGATCGAAGGGGAGGAAGGAGTAACATCAAGCAAAAAGTCTCGTACGTCGGCATAGTTTTGACAGCCTGGTGCACGCACAGGCGTCATGAATAGCGTTGCGAAATCCTGTGATACAAAAACCCACTATCAAGGTAGTTCAGCAAGTACTCTGCTCATTCATTATTGTACTGTCGTTGCAAGGGCGGTTCTAAGACACGTCGAGTACAAGGAGCAGGAACACCAACAAGGAAGAAGAAAATCCTCCCGTTTTCCCATAAAGACCCTTGACTCAAGCTACGGAGTGCATTTCAACGCCAACGCCATCACCGATGTGGGCAAGCACGAATCTTGGTGTTTGCCCTTCGGCGATATTCAGGGTTCAGATGTTGTGTGACAGACTCGCTCTAGAAACCAACTTTTTTTTCTTCTCTCAACAAGACAAGCGATGGTTGACTGGCTCGTGACGATGGGGAGACTTTTTGAGAACCTGGGATCATCTTTAACATAGCTAGGGGTCCGGGAGAGAAAAAAAAGTTATCTGATGTTCATCTATCAACATCGTCAGTGGTCATCGCCGGATGGCCTCCCAGCATCGGGCCTCCCCTTCATCCAAGCACTGTGCGAGCACTGCCGCGTAGGAACTCGTGAGCACCAGGGCCATGCCACCCCATCGGAGGGTATGAACCTTGCATCGTCTACACAAGCCCTTTTTGTCACGCTCGACGTCGCGAAGATGGACCTAGCACTGGTGAAGTTTGCTGTTCGACCATCAAACACACTCGGTACAGCTCGCCGCGGGATTCTCCCCGAAACCCCGCAGCACGAACGGTAGCGACTTCCGAGCCAACTCTCTCAAGGGCGCTCCTCTGCGCTCCTCGTCACTCTCCTCCTCTTTGGCAATCTCTCGTTGCGACTCGAGGTCGACCCAGCACGCTGGTGACCAGCCGCGGAGCCCGTATGCCGCGCCACCTCATCTCCCAGATCTCCGGCGGCATCCTGTCCGACAAGCCCCTCTGTGAAGACACAATCGCCCCGCCGACCGAGAATCTCCCTCCCCGCCTCCTCCAGCAGGATCCCAAACGCCAGCAGGGCCGTCTCGTCCATGCTCCTCTCGTCGATGCCGCGGCGCCCCGGGTGGATCTGCGTTTCGCGTCGGTGTCTGCGCTCCATGGCGTCGTAGAACTTGCTGGAATAGGCGTGTACGGACTTGAGCAGGTCGCTGTCCGGGAGGACGCCCTGGCCGCCGCGCGGGAGATCCCTGTCATGCGCATTGTAGACATCATGCTCTGCGTAGCGCGTGGGCGCGTCCCTTCTCCGAAACAAGACTTCATCGGGACCAAGGGGGCCGCCGCGGGTGGGATGGCGGATGACTTGCGGCGGCGGCGGAGGGCGCTCGTTTCGGACGACGTGGTCCTTGGTGACTCTGCCTGCCATGGCGTTAGACTCATGTTGATGAATTGCGGGAGCCCTTTGTCCTCACGTCTGCGTGGTGAGAGGGTGGGGGGGGGGGGAGAAAGTTCTGGTACGAACCTGCTACGGCGTCGTAGAGCGTAGCGAGACGTCGTCGGTCGGCGGCGCCCTTGGGACGCTCGAAACCCGACAAGACGGCTGCATCCGCGTTGTCCTCTTCTGCCGTGAGAGACGGGTGCTCCTTGTCCTCGGAGGGGAAGTCCATGGCACAAGTTGTGCCGGTTCAGATGCGGGGGGTGGACGGGAAGGGAAGGGAAGAGTTTGTTGCATCTGAGTAAAGGATATTCTCGTCGTCCGGCCACATGCAAGCAACGAACAGTTGGGCTTGTTGCACCACCTCACGTAGCCCATTCCGCCTGCAAATCATGGTATGACGCAGGACTATGTACGCGCAAATGCTGGCGTAGATTTGTCGATTTGCCCGATTTTCGCCTCCAGTCAAGGTTGATTGTAGATTACAGAAAACTTCCAAAAAAATTAATTTAAATTAAATTAATTTCACGTGGGTCTGAGTTCGCGATTGTGGATCCCGTGCATTGTCACTCACTGATTGGAGCGAAAGCTTAACTCCATACGTACATACATGCGAAGCCAACTTGTTTTCTCATCAAAAAGCTTCCCCTTGTCGTCTTCAATCTCTCGTCAATCCTCAATGAATGCAGGCCCGCCTCCTCGCCCGCGAGACAGGGGATCTCGCCCCTCACGACCTCTCACGATGCATAACTAGCCAGCTTCTCCGGACGTTTGCGCCGGCGCCGCAGCACCGCTTCCACGGCCAAGTCGCTGAGACGACGCGTGACGTGCGCGCCCACGGCGCCGGCGCAAGCGGCCTCGCGCTCGACAAGTTTGACGGCCGGCTGCTCGTGTCGGGGGGGTCGGAGGGGTCCATCAAGATATGGGATCTGGACGAGCCGGCCACGCCTCACCAGCGACACACGTTCCGCCCCGTGAGCACCATCGGGGGCAGGGGCGGCAGCGGCAGCGGCGGCCACGGCCATAGCCACGGCATCACGCACCTGGCCTTCTACCCCTTCGACGCCGACGCCTTCCTGTCCAGCTCGTACGACAAGACGCTGAGGCTGTGGGCGACGCAGCGGGCCGCCCTCACGGCCGTGTTCGACCTCAACGCCACCATCTACTCGCACGCCATGAGCCCCATCGCCGGCCACCTGCTCGTGTCGTGCGCGACGCAGCACTCCAACGCGCGCCTCGTCGACCTCAGGTCGGGCTCGGCGGTGCAGGCGCTCGTCGCGCACGGCGGGCCCGTCCTCTGCACGGCCTGGAGCCCGCGGCACGAGCACGTCCTGGCCAGCGGCCACGCCGACGGCAGGGTGCGCATCTGGGACATTCGCCGCGCGGGCGGCGTCGTCGCGCAGCTCGACCAGGAGGACTCGCTGGGCATCGTGCACCGCTTCCGGCACGCGGAGGCAGCGGAAGCAGCCGGCGGCGGCGCGGCCGCCGCCCGGGCTCACGACGAGGCGGTCAACGGGCTGGCGTGGACAGACGACGGGGCGTACATGGTGTCGGCGGGACTGGACCGCAAGGTGAGGGTGTGGGATGCGGCGACGGGGGCCAACACGCTCGCCAGCTTCGGCGCGCTGATCCAGAACCAGCATGCCAAGACGGCCGCCATGGTCGTCACGCCCCCCGGGTTGTTGTCCAGCGGGAGGGAGCTGCTGGTCTGGCCGAACGACCAGGAGATCCTGATGCTGGACCTGCACGACGGCAATGTCGTGACGAGACTGCGCAGCCCCGGGGCTGCGAATCCCTTGGCCGTGGGACGACCCCGTGGGACGGGCGAGATGGGGAGGAACAACAACAACAACAGCAACAGAAGAAGAAGAATCACGACGATTGTGTGGCGAGGCAACGGCGGAGGCAGCGGCCAGACGGGCATGGCCATGGGCGGCGACAACTCGGTGGGGGCAATCTACAGCGCACATCTGGACGGCCAGATCCGCGCGTGGATGCCGCAGATTCCAGGGCCGGATGACGTCGACGAGGCGGTGGAAGTGGACGAGGACGAGGAGGCCAAGACGAGGAAGAGAAAGGCTGTGGACAGTGCCTATCGGAGCTTGATGGGTCGGCAGATGACGTTCACGGGACGTTGACTGAGCCTCTTTCCTCTTCTTCTTCTTCTTCTTCTTCGTCCTTGGTTGTCCATTCTATAAAAGTTCGTTCCTCTATTAAACCCCCCCCCCCCCCCCCGCATCCCAATCTTCAAAATCCTACACAGTGACAACCAAACACAGCCATCCATCCGGATACGCCGCCTCCCTCATCAACTCGGCCAGCGGCGCCGCAAATGGCACGCCGGCACCGTGCATCACCACCCCGGCCAGCACAGGATCCCGCGAACTAGGAAACAACCGCGGCATGAGCTCCTTGAGCACCTGTCCCAGCAGCCTGGGCCTCCTGTCCGGCCCCGCGGCCGCCACCAGCGCCTGCACGATCCTGAAGGAGCCGGCGACGCCACCGCCGCCGCCCCGATCCGTCGTCATCGCCGCCGAAGCAGGCACGTAGAGCCTCAGCGGGACGTGCTTCAGCGCGGCGGGCGCATCCAGCAGCCTCGCGTTCACCCTCCCAAAGCCGGCGTGGTCGTTGTCCACGACGGCGTTCCACAGCTGCGTGGTGTCCTCCTTGGACATCTTCATGATCTGGTTGGCGTTGCCGTTGCGCACGTAGTCGGCCTCCTTGACGCAGTTGAGAAACGTGTCGCCAATGTCCCAGCCCATCCCGTCCCCGACGGTCAGCCGGAACGGCAGCGCGGGCCGGTACAGGTCCGCGAGCAGGCCGACGGCCAGGTTCCGCAGCTGCACGTCCTCGAAGTGGAAGCTCGAGCAGGGCGAACCGAAGTAGGCTGATAGACGGGGCAGGAGCAGCGCCAGGTAGCTGAAGCGCGGGACGCTGGCGACGAAGGCGGTGGTGGCGGGCGACGATGCGTGCGTGATGTGCAGAGGGATGCGGGCGGCCCAGAGAGTCTGGGATATGGAACTGCTCATCGTGGAGAAGGCATGCTGACGGGGAGGGAAGCGTGCCTGTTCTTCTTCTTCTTCTTCTTCTTCTTTTTTCGTTACCGAGGATGGATGGATGGAAGAGGGAAGGTTTGTCGTTGACCGTTTATTAGGGGTAGTCGGAGGTGAGTGGAGCCTGATGACTGATGTGGGGCTGTCACACGTCACAAGCGAGCTCGGGGACGGAGTGGACGAGAACAACAAACAACGCACGTGTACGGACGTACATGGGACGGGTTAAGACATCATTACGAGGGGAGTAGGAACGGTTAACAAGGAACGTGAGAAATACACATGTCCATCGAGTCTTGTCGAGCCGTTCACAATGCGCAATGCTCCCCACAAACAACAAGAGACAAGTTGGGTAAAAGCCGCTCACCACCTGGCAAAATTTATGAATTTCCTGCCTGCCAATCCCTGCGGAGGGACATACAACAAAACTTCATCAATTTAATCACAATTGTGGCTGCAAATACTGTCCAAGATCAGGTTCATTCCATTGCTTAATCACTGTAAACTACAAACGAAATCATCGCCACGTTCCATCATTTACTCTAATGACCACGGTGCTGCTCCTGGTGCGAAACGCTATGTCTTCTCTCACGGTCGTGGGCATGATCGTCATGCTCAATCGACGGCTTGCCAATGTGCTTCTGCATGACAGAGGGGGGCACCTGAGTTGCGTCGGTGGGATCTCTATCCTCCAGTGTTCTGTATAACAATACTCATCAGCCGTTTTTCCCGTCACGAGGAGTTGGTAAAGGTGATGAAAAAAAAAAGGCAAGGCAAAGCGTGAGTTGCACCCACTCTTTTAAGATTGAGCGTACGTCTTGTTGCCGCCGACGGTCTTGCTGCCGTCGAGGTTGCTGTCGACGCGAGGGTCCATCTTGTTCAACATGTCGGACTTGTGAGGCCCGGCGGTCTTGGGAGCTGGGCCAGGGCCAGAACCGGTGTGGGAGGCGAGGGTATCGTGGGTGCCATGAGTGCCAGTCGTTCCGGTGTGAGTGCCGTGGGAGCCAGCCAAGCCAGTTCCAGTGGTGCCGTGAGTGTTGTGAGTGCCGTGAGTACCAGCGGCGTCAGTGGTTCCACCAACGTGGGAAGATCCATGGGTGGAAGTAATACCGGTGTTACCGAAGCTGGGAGTTCCAGCAGTAGATCCGTTGTAACCAATGCTAACACTGCCATGCGGGTTGGCACCATGGGAGGAAGGAATACCGGTGTTACCGAAGCTGGAATATTCAGTAGTAGATCCGTGGACACCAGTGGTAGCAGTGCCATGGGGGTTGGCACCCAGGTTGCGGCTGTGATCACGGTCAGAGTCGACGCGAGGGTCAGCCTTGTTGGCCAAGTTGGAGTCGTGGGGACCGTCGTTGCGCGTTGCATGACCAGTTCGGCCAAGGTCGCCGGCGACGGCACCACCACCGATCACCCCGGGGCCGGTAGCGGAAGTGTTGTGAGTCCCAACAGAGCTGTGGGTGGTGTGAACGCCAGCACCAGAACCAGAGCCGGTGGTGGCGTTGCCTTGAGGGTTCATGCCCAAGTTCTTGCTGTGGTCGCGGTCAGAGTCAACGCGGGGGTCAACCTTGTTGGCAATGTTGGAACTGTGAGGACCATCGGTCTTGGTGGCAGGACCATCGATGCCACGGTTGTCGAGACCAGTGCTGCCGACAGTGTAGTTGTCGTTGCCGGTGAAGGCGGAGCTGTGGGTGCCGCCAACACCGGTGCCGGTGGTAGCAGTGTTGTGGACACGAGGCTCAGCAGCACTGGCGTGATGTGTGGTGTTGGTGTTGTGTGCCGAGTGGTGGGTGTCGGTTCTGTCCTTGTCGGAGTGCAGAGCCTCCTTGACTTTGTTTACGATGGAAGACATGGTGATGTGTTGATGTTTAAGTATGCTATAATGCGGTTGATATCGTGGTATCTTGGAGTAAATAGAGAGAGGGAATGGGGGGGGGTATCAAGAGTTGTTGTTATTGCTGTGTGTGTTTAGATTTGGGAAAGAGGGTGTGAAGGGATGGGACACAAGGTTTATATAGGATGCGAAGACGACTTCTGGTTAAAAAAAATCAGGATGTTTGCCCGCGATGATGCAAGCAGCAGTTTCGTGTCGTGTCAGCCGATGTGTGAGTGCCAACTGCCAACTGCCAACTGAGCAGTGAGGACGGGCTTGTTGATCTCCATCTTTTCTCAAAGGGCCTTTCGTCATAGGGGGCCGAGCATGCATAGCATCATGGCTTTGGCCAAGCTTTCCCCCGTGGTTTCTGGTCACTGTGGTGCATGTGGTGCATGTTTTTATGGATGAAGCAAGACCTTGTCCCCGCGAGCGTCATAGACTCATGACGACCCCTCATTGACGTTGGACAGTTTTGCGCCCCCCCCCCCCTCCCCCTGGACAAGTGGCGTGTGGCTGGTGACGTGGAAACTCTCTCTGGCCGCGACCAATGATTCTTGAATAAGTCGGGGCTGTGCATGCCATGCCGTGCCAGTTTGTGAATAAAATGACGCCGGATCTGCAAGCGTTGCCCCTGCCTTGCTTGCCCTGGACTGCGGGGCTTGCGTTTGCTGTGCCGGATCTCGATCTTCAATTTGTCGTTCCTTGAAATCGGTCCAAGCACGAAACAAACTCTGTGTTCGTGGCCCAGCTGGTGAGACCGAGCGAGGCGATGATGCCGTTTACGAGAAACTTGATTTCCCTCACCGACCCGTTGATCTTGGCCTCTGTTGCACTGCTCTCTGCCCGACCAGACACGAGCAACGAACGCATGAACGGGCGAGCATCAAGCATGCAATAGATCTCGGGTCTTTGATTGGTGATGAGTGAAAGTGTCTGCCATGTCACGGTAGTAAGCAAGCACGAGCGATGAATGGCAAAATGGCAATTTTTTTCTATTTTTGGTTTTTCATATTTGGACGAATTTTCACTGCATAAACTTGAGTGTATGTTTAACTAGCACGCAGAAAGCATGGGGTATTATCGCAAGGCCAATCTGACATTCCACCGAAAAAAGACGAGTTGGAACGTGGACTATGTAGCAAGACAAGTGACAGAGCAGCTTCATCATCTCAGACGTCGTCTTCTGCTTTTTCTCCTTTCCTCCTTTCCTCCTTTCCTCCTTTCCTCCTTTCCTCCTTTGCTTCTTCATGTATCTTCAATCTCACAACCGAGCATAAAGCCCCCCGTGGTATTCGTGCTAGACTCTGTCTTGCAAAGGGGGCCGCCCCCATCTTATTTAGACGCGGCTGCGGCGGCGCCAGCCACGTCGCTGGTGAAGGTCAGCTCTGGCGGCGTGGCGCTCACGGTTGCGAACCCAGAAGATGCCAATCAACGCAGACGCGAGCCACAAGATGGCGGAGAGGAAGGAAAATGCCAGCGCGGCCTTGAACCTGCCGCACTGATCGCCCCGCGGCGACACATTGTCCCAGTGAAAGATGGCGCCGCACGATGAACCCAGAAGCTGTTCCATCGGGTTAGATGGCTGGATGGAAAGGGCTTTGGACTGAGCAAGGAACATTCACTTACGTCGGCAAGCAGGCCAAAGGCAACCCACCAGAGAAGACTGACAAAAATGTCCACGGGCCAGTGGACGAATGTTCCCGAGAAGGGGAACAGCCAGATCAACGCCAGGAAGATGGCTATGCCGGAGACAGTCACCGTGTAGATGAACCTGCCCAGATGCCAGGCGCTGGCGTTGGACTTGTGAATGTGGTCTCCGGTGACACCGGCGACAATGGCGGCAAAGACGAGCTCTGCCGCCCGCAGCATCATGCTCACAAGGCGATCTAGGGCCATGGCGCTGGTTGCTCGAAGAGAGGGAAGTAGTAACAAGTACGAACGGAGTGGATTGAGATGAGAGACTGTCGGGGTTGGCTGAATGGAGGGAGTGCTGCGTCCATCATGCGTCCATCATGTACGAAGGAACTCATCAGAGGGACTCGCAGCCCTTTATCTTTTACTTGCCGAGACTTCGACTCTCCTGTGACGCACGCCAAAGCTGATATCATACGTATGTCCGGCGTCAGGTCGATCAGCGTGTTGTCAGTCGTCACCAACCAAAGCAACCAAGCCCCATTCATGGTCAGACACAAAGAAAACGTGGCGGCGGCACTGGCGAATCAGCGTGCGCACACGAGACTCTGCCGTCCACCTCCAACGTGTTCGGGCCGACGGGCCGGACTGTGTGAGAAAACGGGTTCTCGGTGACGTCGAATGAGGACATTCGCAACGAGATGGTGTGTGTGATTCTGTGGAGTGATGTGATGGCAAAGAGCGATGGAAAGAGAAGATAATGTAGAATTGCTATCTAGGAATTTAATAGCAGAAAAGGAAGCTTATTATAAGCTATAAATCTATTAATAAGTAATTCTAGGTCTTTAAATAAAGCCTATAATAAAACATAATAATAAACATAATATAGGAAGTTATATTATTAAACAAAGAGAGAATAATAAGGCTAATAATATTAATGCCTAAGGCTATAATATAAGGCTATAAATATCCTTAACACTACCCCTAGTATTATATCTAGCTAAAAAACAAGGAATTAAGAAGAAAAAGAAAATTAAGGTCTTTATAAATCCTCCTCTAAAATATCTCCCTTTATAAAGTCCCTTACCTTTATTATATATATATTATTTACGCTAGCTAGCTTACTATGTGGCTATTACTAGTACTCTAGCTGCTTAGTTAAAAGGGAAAACCCTAAAATAGGAAGAAAAACCCTCCTATATCTATATTTAGGCTAGCGCTACCCCTATTACAGGCCTACGCTACGAAGTATATAGCTTATTATAGGTAGTTATTACTAGCTTATACTAGCCTTATCCCTTAGAAAATAAAAGAAAAAGGAAAATATATTATAATTAATACCTTTAGTCCCTTTTTAGCACTAGTGTTACGTGCTAGAATTGACAATTGGCCTGTCACATTAGGATGTGGCCTGCCGTGCCGAGGATGTGGCCTGCACGTAACCTAGAACCCCTATATTAGATAATAGCTCTGACCTCTAGCTAGTTAAATTAGACAAGAACCTTACACACTTATTTATCCATTCTATATTGTAACAAGTGGTAGCAATTGCTCTTTAACCTTGCGTACCTAGCGCTTTTACTACTTAATAAAAGCCACTAAACCAACGAATTCATTAACTAATCCACTAAGCCCGTCAAATCTATCCCTTTCACTAGGCCTGATAGTCCCTAGGCATCGCGCCTATCGTTAGATTCGTTGACTTTTAATTTGTTAACCTTTAATCCAACCGGTAGATCTGTTAACCTTCGATCTATTGTTAGATTCGTTAAACTTTAATTTAACTATTAATCTAACCTTATTAGATTCGTTAACCTTTATTTCGTTGACTTTAATCTAACCATTAGATCTGTTAACCTTCGATCTAACCATTAGATCTGTTAACCTTCGATCTAACCATTAGATCTGTTAACTTCGATCTGACCGTCAATCTAACTAATTCAAAGCTATCCCTTTTACTAGGCCTGATAGCTCCCCTAGGCATCGCTCCTATTATCAGATTCTTCGATCTTTAAAGACCTTCGATTTAAAGACCTTTAAAGACCTTCGACCTCTTTAACCTTTAATCCGTTAACCCGAAGACCTTTGACCTTTGATTCTTTAACCTTTGATTCTTTGACCTTCGATCCTTCGATTCTTCGACCTTTAATATTTAAAGACCTTCAACCTTTAATCCGTTGATTTGAAGACCTTCAACCTTCAATCCGTTAATTTAAAGACCTTCACTTTTAATCCGTTGATTTAAAGACCTTTAACCTTCGAATTAATTGATCGTGCGAATTCAATCAACCCGAAGACCTTTAACCTTTGATTCTTCGACCTTTGAATTCAATTCGATTAATTCGTTAACCCTTGTGCTAAATTTGATCTGTCGATTCAAAGACCTTC